>JBBPKA010000057.1:0-166171 GCA_038088995.1 Guyanaporus albipodus | reverse complement strand
ACTCCCATCTCTCAAGAGAACAATAAGACCGTAGTAGGGAATCCCCCTATACACTTGTCCTATAAAATAGGTGTGTATAGTAAACTGTTGCTTTTCGACGGAAATAGGACTGATGAGTCTTTATGACGAAACTAGGAGGGTTTGAAGATGGCACTCTTCACCCTAGTTTCCTAGCTCCGCCACTCAGCAACTCGCTTCGCTCGTCGCTTCGTTCGACTCCCCCTAACCTAACCTAACCTAACCTAACTAACACTATTGTAGTGCATTGGTGTTGACTACATATATTATGTTGTTACTATCATGTTCATATGGTACTATAGTACTATAACATATAGGGACATGATAACATGGCAAAGCTGCTTATGGTAACATAAGGAGACAGGAAGAACACTATAATACTGTAATATAAGGGGATGTAGGAATGCAACAGTACCACTCCCAGTATCATAAGGAAATGAAGAGAACATTGTATTACTATAATATGAAGGGATACAAGGATGTGGCAGCACTGCTTCCAGTGTTGTAAGAAGATGAAAAGAAATATTATATTATTGTAACATGAGGAGACATGGGGATACAGCAGCATTGCTCCCAGTGCTGTAAAAGGATAGAGGGACATATAGGGTCAGATACTCAAATAGTAAGGTAACAATGCAAGAATTGAATAGGATTATTTGATCAGTGCTCAACTATGCAGGGATGCAGGGATGCAGGGACAGGGACACCTAGAGGGGCCATAGCCCAGGATGCATATGGATAAGTTTGTTGAGTTGACATAGTACATCATCTTACAGTCAAATTTAGATGACAGCCACTTGGATCCACAATGAAACTCACCATCCAGTCTTTCCACAATATTGGCTCATGCAACACCATTAACAGGCAATTTTAGTTCTGCTCATATGTTATGGGTCAGCTCCAGAAATGGGAGACAACTTGTTGGGTTTACCCCTCTCATGATCTCCTGAACAAGTACACACAGACAGCAGCAAGGAATGAAGCAGACACTATGGTCATGAGATTGCTCTCGAACTGTTGAGGAGAACATTCCGAGTTGCCTTTCCTACAAATTGGATTTCACTTAGCCTGCATGATGGCCTTGTGGACGAGTGGGGTGCTTGCTTATACTACATCGAGCTTTACTTCCTTCGAGTCCCCAGCATTCAACATATTCAAGCTTCCTTGCATATCATTGATTTAGGCCATTGTTGAGCAAAGTAGAGTGTGGACAGATTCAGACAATTTGTGTTTGGTGACATACAATGTAACAATATAACAGTAAAACCTGTCGGTTATTGCCATACACACTTCCATAGTCTTTGTACTACTCCAGAGTAATACTAGCCTTGCTAGAAGAACTAGGTAGAGTTCTGTGGTGAGTCCATCAGTTGATCAGCTGAATGGCGGTGCGGCACTGTTTCGTTCATCGCCTCTGAGTCTAAATAGCGTCGTGGCGCTATGAGAAGCGATGATTTTTGTCACACGGGAGTCCGACCACACCACACTAGGCTACAGTGCTGGCAACATATTTAAACAAGGAGCAAGCTGGCTGGAGAACTGCCATCTGAGTTATCATGTCTCGTACCATCGGGTCTCTTGGGAGTGTGGCCCTCCTCGTCTCTAGTATCACCGGTCCCTCGTTAGTCGTCATCCCACTGTTGTTCCAGCAAGCAGGATGGTTAACGTATGTCGCCTTCTCCCTATTTCTCGCCGGTCTTGTTCATCCCTCCTGTTTCGTATTACAGTCCCCTTCTCACCTTTGTGGCAATAGCGCTGCTATCCGGAGCGGCGGCATTATTCGTCGTGGAAGCCATGTCGTCCATAGAAGGAAACGAGGCGTTTCAAGCGTCCATTGAATTCACGACGATTGCCCACCTCTTTCTGGGAAAGAGGTGGCATGTCGTCGTACAACTCTTGTTGTACCTCGCGATGCAGACCTTAGTGATTGCCAGTCTGTTGGAGTCTTTCCAGGTCTGCCTCCGCTTTCTCGATATCACGTCGCTTTTTTTTTCGTGCCGACATCGTTGCTAGAGCATGGACGCATTCCTGATCAGCGTCGCACACAAGACGTGCGCCGTCAGCTTTACCGAAGGCTGGATCTGTGGTGCGTCTTCTTCTCGACGTTCGACATGGGCTCAATATCCACAGTCGATCAAATTCCACCCAACGCCAACAGCGCATTCACAGGGTACATTCTCGGTTCTTTCGGGACGCTGGTGAGCACTGTCTCACCTCGCAAAGTGTCATGCGCTCATGAGGCCGATAGATCACCCTGTCCCTTGTTCTTCCTCTCAGTCTCGTCCACCTCGTCGATAACATCATATTTCAAGTGGCATCATTCATCATTCTCCTTGTCATCACTATCGTCTGGATTGTCATATTCGCAATCAAAGGAATCAACGTGAACAACATCCCTGTGGTGGGGCATGACCAATCCACTGTCGTAGGATTCGTGCTCTCGAATTTCTCGTTTGTCAGTCTCCACTGGTCGTTAAAACTCTCCGTCCGACGCGTTTCATCGATATAGGTAACGACTGTTCCGGCGTGGGTCAACAATATACACCCTTCTGTCAATATCCGTCTCGTCGTCTGGATGTCCGTCCTCATTTCGTGTCTTATTTACATTCCTATCGGATGGATGGGCGGCCTGGCGTTCTCTTTTCCGAATAGCGCCACGCTTTTGCAAGTGCTCGCCGTGGACGCTGGGAAAGGTTCCTTGGGTACAGTCGCACGGGTGTCAAGTTTCGTGTTCCCGTTGGGTGCGTTGTGACCCCCTTATCGTGCGCTTGATTACAACTTCATTCTTTGTTAGCTGTGCTCATTACTTCGATTCCGGTATTCGTGATCGTGATCCGGTATAATCTTTTACGAGGAAACATATGCTCCTATAAAACGGCTGTCTTTTGGTCTGCCATATTCCCTTGGATAATTACCATACCATTTCAAACTAACGTACGTTCACGGTTGTCCTCGCGGCTAACATTCTGATGCTCAACATGGACGGACTAGGGTGGTCTTGCGTCGATACTGAACTGGGCATCGCTCATATTCACATCCCCTTCAAACCTTCTCATCCCATTCATCCTGTTCATAATGTCTAAGAGACACTTTGCCTCCGCCATACTAGATGCGAGTGTCTCCCCTGGGACCTCCCATGTTTTTAATGCTGGCGCGCCCTCCTCGACGCCGATCAGACCGCCAACGATTCCAGAACAAGCCCTGCCAGGCGTGGAGAACGTACCACTCGTGATTATCACGGAGTCGACGGATACGGACCCCGAGAGTTCTGATATGGTCAAGGCGTCCACATCAAAATCGGCGGAGGAAGTGGGGAGGACGACCTTGGACGCGATCTCGGTACCCGTCAAGAACCGTGTCTTGTCGCCCTCCAAGCACCGGTACTATGGACAAAAAGTCGTGAGCGACGAGGGCGAGGGCTCCACGAGCGTCGGTCGGATGGACCACCGTGTACTACTCCTCGACACGGTCGACAAGGGGGGGGCGGCAGCGTCAGAAGTAACGACGGTAGTGGGCGAGGCGCGGATGCGGCGACCGTCGCTCTCTGTCTCGCTTTCGCACTCGCCTTCGTTCACGTACTCGTCCGAAACGGGCATGGACGAGTTTCTGCTTATACAACCAACGTCACCCAGGTCGCAGACACGCAGCATGCGGGCGGTGCTGAGCGGGCACAGCCCACAACCAAGCATGAGTACAGACGTAGGGTCGCTCCCGAGTGTCCCCACGACGCCGGACGTGCGGCCCACTGCGGATTCGGATCCACCGTCGCAAACCCCCGCCGCGAACGTGACGACAGGACGCTCGCGGCCAGCTCTCGCGCCGATATCGATACCGATGCTGGGGGTGGACGCACAAGAGTCCGAGTCCGTGCGGGCGTTCCAGGCGTTCCCGTGTATATCGTCCGATTCGGTCGTGCGTCCGACGCGCATCAGCGCGGTGGCATGCGTGCTCGCTGCCGCACTGGTGTTGACGGCGATCGTGTATGGCATTGTGCAGGCTGCTCGTGGGGGAGGGTGATGACCATGTGTCGTCGCCCCCACGCCTACCGTTTTCGTGCACGCACGACTGAGGTGCTACTGCCGTGCCTCCGTGCAAGTCGTCGCTCACCCCTGCACCGCTTCGCCTGCAATGACGGACGGTAATTGTGTCGATACCGCCACCACTGATACCGCTTAGTATAAGACCTGGATATTACACTAGGCTGCTATTACATGTTTCCGGCATAAACCAAGTTGCCATCATCGTTTTTATGTTCGAGCCTTTGGGTTCGTTGAAAGGAGCAGGAACGAGAAGAATAGCACTGATAAACGAGACTGGGCAGCTGTCGGCGTATTGTGGCTCAAGCGCTCACGCTCGGACTGACAATGGATACGAGTGTTTTCGAACTTTTTTAAAAATTTTGGTATCGTATACATGTGTACAGCGCACGCAGTTTTATACGCATGGGCGGGGCAACTATACGCAGACAGCTGGAGAACAGCATCTACTGAAAAGCACAAGGTCCGTCGTGTCAGATGTTCGAAGGGTAGAGCATCTAGCGATTGGGCAACGCAGTCATTCATACAACAAGCCAAAACACCAATAATAATCAAGAGACAACGTACAATGCGCACGCTCGCGCCGAATGCGCGTGGCGGAAGGTTGGAGCTGAATTTCGACTTGACGACGCCAGAGTTTCCGTGCGGGCGGGTGACGCGGCTGCGTGGTTTCCGATCGAGCTTAGCAAGAGAGGTAACGGGGACGAGATGAACGCACCCCCAGATGACGCGGATCTTGGAGCCTTGGATCTCCCGCTTGGCCCTGTATACATAAGCCACGCGCTGAGAGAAGGGGGACGTTCAAGGACGGGTCAGGGGAAAGAAGGGGGGACCGACCTTGCCGAGGTAGAATTGGGCGTCTTTCTGGTTGGCGACGCCCTCTATTTGGATGAGCGAGGTGTTTGGGCGAGAGTTACGTTTGGCACGCTTGTGTCCAAGGACGCGGCCCTTGGCGTACAGTCTGTGAGACGAGATCAGCGTCATCCGGCCAAGTGTGGTCGCATCCATTGCATAGGACGCCGACGGAAGGTGTACGACGGACACAGATCGCATACTGACCTTGTTGAACCCATTTTTCGTCTTCAAGTCGAGGGCGGACCGTCGTTGATGAGTTTTGGAGATGGTGTTGGGGACGAGGACAGCGGGTTGGGAGGGTATGTGACACAGTCACAGTCACACCGTGACAAATGTGACATTGTGTTACATTATAAGAAAGGGTGGGGCTGAGCGTCGTTCCAACTCTCGACCCCCTCGACGCAGCTTTTCAGAGCTGCACTCTGCGTCGTTTGTGAGCAGCGTCGTTGGAGTAACGGAGCGATGGAAGAGTAAAAAAACGTGTCGACCGCCCGTCCAGGTCGTGTCTGCCAGTCGCTGTGCTGGTCGGATCGCGCGGGGTCTGCTCCACAAGCTGTATGTATGTACAATCATGCGAGCCATATTTGCGGTAGAGCGGATTTTGCTGTTGACTGCCAGGTCCTATAAATCGGTTTCGCGGTCAAAGTCGGAAAAAGTGACATGTTTCCTCGCATCGCGTCCAAGGCGACGACACCGCTCCTCGCTCGTCTCTCTTCGACGACCTCGGCGTCGACGGTCACCATCAAATCGACGCCGTCCAAGGACCACCTTTATGCGCTCGTTCCCGACTCGAACCTTCCAAAAGGCTACATCCTCACCGGCATTCACGCTGGCGTCAAAAAGCCAAAGCCTGCATCCCCGACGCCGCTAGATCTCGCGTTGGTCTTGTCCACGTCTCCTCATCCCACCTCGGCTGCTGCATGTTTTACCCTCAATGCATTCCGTGCTGCACCCGTCCTTGTCTCTCGCGAAGTTCTCCAGAAATCCGGTGGAAGAGCTCGTGCTGTCGTCGTGAACAGCGGTTGTGCCAACGCAGTCACCGGCAACAAGGGTATGCAGCATGCGTGGAGTATGGTCAAGGCAGGAGATGCCGTCCTGGCCTCCCATGGCTTCCATCCGCGGTCTGCACATGAAACCCTCGTCATGTCTACCGGCGTCATCGGCGTCCACCTTCCCATCTCAAACATTCTCTCTGCCATCTCTTCACAGCAGTCGCCTTCTTCACCCGTTTATTCCCTCTCATCCGCACCATCCGCTTATGAAGTGGCCGCTCGCGCTTTCATGACCACCGATACCTTCCCAAAGCTTCGTGTGCGCACGTTTGAGATCAACGGAAAGACGTACCGCATGGCAGGCATGGACAAGGGTGCAGGCATGATCCACCCTCAAATGGGAGACCCCGCCTCTTCAGCCGGTCTGGTACATCCTCTTGCCGTCTCTCCGGTTGCCCCTTCCACCCCTCCTGTTACCGGTCTCCACGCTACTCTCCTTGGTCTCATCCTCACCGATGCGCCTGTCTCTCCTAACAGTCTACAGTCTGCACTCACCTACGCCGTGGAGCGAAGCTTCAATTCCATTTCTGTCGACGGTGACATGTCCACGAATGATACGATCATCGTCATGGCGAATGGTGCTGGCCAAGATGCGGGCACGGCCGATCCCACTGAGATCGATGAGTCCACGGACCCCCAGGCGTACATGGCATTCAGGGATTACCTTACCTCTTTTTCCGTCGACCTGGCCAAGCTCGTCGTCCGGGACGGTGAGGGTGCTACCAAGTTTGTTGGCGTCTGTGTCGAGGTAGGTTTGCGCATCCTTTTGGGTAATTATTTACTTGGAAGCGGGTAGTATCCCGGTTCTCTCTCGCTCTATCTTATTTCATACTTGTTCAGGACACCCTTTTTATGATACACTTTATTGCTATTGTCGGGACTCATCATCTGACTATCACACCGATTAGAACGCAGCCTCGTACGCAGATGCCCACCGTGTCGCTTCCACCATCAGCACCTCGGCACTCGTGAAGACCGCACTTTATGGTGAGGACGCAAAGTGAGTCGTCCACCGGACGAGCCGTGCGACGTATTGATGATGCCTCGCTCAGTTGGGGCCGCATCCTCTCCTCGACGGGCTCTACGCCTCTGAGCACCCCGCTCAACCCAGAGCTCGTTAGCGTCACCTTTATCCCGTCGCCCACATCTCCCAACCTGACCCCGCTTGTCGTCCTGAAGGATGGCGAGCCCGTTGGGGTCGATGAGACACGCGCCAGCGAGATACTTGGCGAGGAAGACTTTGAGATCCAAGTCGATCTCGGAGGGCAGGGGGTTGGGGGCAAGGAGGTGGCCAAGTATTGGACGTGCGACTTTAGCTATGTGAGTGGATTTCTGGTCTCAAAAGATAAATCATGTTGACGATGTCGGTATTAGGAGTACGTGCGGATTAACGGTGATTATCGGAGCTGAAGGGGGGTGATGGCTGTATGTAGGGTCTATTGGGTCTTTTGTGTTACATAGAGAAGTGCAGTCGCACAGCCATTCCTTCATGTTGACCATGATGTGCGTGTTCGTGGCGTGGCCCAACTTACGCCACTACCGCTCTAGACCTTGACCTTGCCATCCAGTCACGCATCACAGGATCACATTAATATCCTCTTGGCCAACGTGTTTTCCCTCCGTGCGGACCCACTCGAGCCGTTGCTTCACAAAGAAAAAGCTGGCCCCCGCGGGTGTCAAGTCAGAAATATGGACACATGCGCGAGAAAAGCGAAAGCGAAAGACGGTTTCACGGCGAGGTCATGAGCATCTAAGAAGCCTCTTAATCCACTGTTTCGAAATGCACACAGGAATGCGGTGTGCACGCGCACATCGTGGCCTCACTCCGGGACTTGGGAAGAGAGTATGATTCTCCTCCCCCACCGCAGCACGCCTCGCGTCTCCATCAGCACTGTCCGGCTCATATCCAGTCGTACCACTGACCCTGCATCGAATCGAGTACCCTATTTAACTCATCATTCCCCTGCTCCTTTTCCTCGTGGCCCGCTTTCCTAAGAAAAGAAAAGGTTTTTGATATCGACGACGTCCACGACGGGGTTCGAGCTGCGTTAGCCTCCCCTTTGATTTTCCCTTCCCGACAATTATCTGACACTACCAGCGACACGCGATACCGAGAAACGCAAGACGGGACGTGAACAGGACACAACCAAAACGGCGACGAGGACGATATTGAGCCACGCAGACGGAAACAAGGCAAGGATGGACGACGAGACATTGGTCGGCTCGGCTCGATCGCACACCCCGCGGACGAGTCCTCGTTCAGCGACGACGACGACGTTGAGCCCGAAAACGGCCTTGACAGGCGGTACGGGCAGGCGGCGGCCGTTGCATAGCTTTGCGGACGTAGTGGGCGAGCTGAAGCGCAGCAACAAACATCATGAAGGTGCGTCTTTCTCTCGTTCGCTTTGCGCACACAAATGTACACGCACGCGGTGAACGATGTGATTAGAGATGGGCGAGCCTCCAGGCTTTGACATACATAACGAACGTACGTTTTCGAGTCCACTTCGTGACGTATTTGTGTACGACGCTGACACGGACGATGCAGCGCCGACGGCGGACGAAAAACAGCAACGCGCAGGCGTAGAGCTACTGTACAATTTCGAAAAGTGAGCATCTCGAAACCGACCTCATTTCCTTGCTTGACACGCCCTCCGAGGCGGATCGAAACGCTGGACAAACAGGTACGAATGTGCACCTCCTCCGTTCCTACCCGCTTCCATTTATGTAACTTGTGCGCTCACGCTCGTTTCCCCAAATGCTCAGCTCCGAGATTTTGAAAATGCATCGCGCGAACTAGGGAGTTCCGTCGGAATCGTATGGTCCGCCTTCAGACTCCAGGAGCGCCTCGCCAAGATCCTCTTTCTGTTTCGCGACAATGCTGCCTATCTCTACCCGCGTCAGGTCACGCGTAAACCTCAAGAGGTGCTCGTCAATCCTAACATGATGGAACGACGACAGGACTGGCGTAATCGTTCAACGATTCCCCTTGCGCAGAACAATCTTGAGCTCGATATGCTCCCGGATCAGTTGGAGAGTCTCGCAAGGGACGTGGGAGCCTTTATTAGTTGTTTGAATGAGTTTGAAGAGTTCAACGACGAGGCGATTAGTCAGTCGATGCGGTCATTCGAGGCTGACTTGAGAGTACGTCGCGTCCCATCTGGGTTGGCTGTGCGTCTTGCCTTTCTCATGCAACTTGATCTAGTATTTTTCTACTTGTCTCTACGAATACAAACGTGGGTGCCTGATCACACTTGGAGTGTGTTGGTTAAATCATCCATCCAGATCAATTCCGATCATCGGCGGTGCAGCGGTATGCCCACGACCTGATGCTCGAGATAGGTGGCCATCTCGACGAGATCACTGCCGCCCTCACCATCTTCATCGAGATCGGTAGGCTGTTCAAACGTGTTTGATGATTGTTGCCCATTTTACTGATGACTTATCCAGGCATACCCACTATTTGGTTTCATCAACAACATGCTGCAAAGAATCTGATGAACGTGTCGACTCTGTCCATCGTCTTTGGGGTCGTCGATGCGTCGCTCCTGCAGCTTTCGAGTCACATGACGGGCAGCGTCCTTTCCAAAAGCGTCAATATGTTCTGGATGTCCTCCCTGGTCTTCAGCATCGCAGGTGGAGTCAACGGCCTTCTTGGTCTCACTTGGAAGCAATCCATTTAGTGAGCTCCACTGTGCGCCAACTTATCGTTCACTGAGCATTTTGTTTGAATTGTGTAGTCGCTCGCCTTTGCATCGAGTCCCGTGGTGGTTGCTTGCATGGATGAAAGGATCCCCACTTGTGTTTCTCGTGATTGCCATCGCATGCTTTTCTGCGGGCGTCGTGCTCTTTACGTATTCTTCCAAACAGGTATGGCCTTTTTTGTTATCATTGCATTGGTTTTGTATATAATGATGTGATTTTAGAACCCCATCACGTCGGCGATCATCGTAGTCATGACGGTAAGTCGCACACCTCCTTGCTAGAGTGATCTCGGGGGGTCCCAACTAGTTTTTTTCCCAGCTTGTCGCGTCATCAGGTCTCATTTCCATCTCGGGCTGGTTCGTCTTGGAGCGATGGACATTCCTCACGCAAAAGGACCAAAAGTGGCTCTGGGAAGTCATCACCGAGATGCTCGACGAACTTGCCAAGCTCGGCATCGTCCGTGCACACCGGCTCGTCATGAGGTGGTGCCGCCAACGTCTAGCCGCGACGCGCGCATTCGTGACGAATTTCCTTGTCTGGTTGACCGCCCGGCGCGTGCCCAAGGGCAAGGCCGGGATGGCTACTGCCGCCGGCGCCGATGACGAAATGGAAATGGGCAGGCCGTCACGCATGCCGTCCGTCTCGAGCGAAGGTTTCAGCTCGTCCGAGGGCCACAAGCACAAACCCAGAGGAATGGGTACCGACAACCATCTCGTACTCGACGTCCGCGATCCGCGCGTCCGTTTCCAGAACGCCGTGCGCGCGGTGATCAAGCTGCAGCGCACGACGGGAAAGCGGCCGACGGCGCTGCGTCCCGGGATGCCGCGGCGTGACTCATGGTGGCAGACGCCAATGGTTTTGGATCCGGATGCGTCTGCGAGTCCGGTGCCAGACCCGGGGCTGTTGGCGTTGCGCGGGGCGAGGGTGGCCAAGGTAATCGAAGAACTCAAGGCGCTGGTGCCCACGCACGAGCTGTCTCCGCACGGCGCGCTTGTGCGACACATCCAATTTTCGCCGAATGGCAGGTACTTGGCGACATCGAGGTGAGGGCGCGCGTTACATTTTTTTGGGAGAACATTTGTTCTGACAGAGCTCTTTCAGCTGGGACAGAACGGCCATGATTTTTCGCGTTGGGGTACGTTGTGCGCTTTTTTTTTTTGGTGTCTATTGAACGTGCACGCTTGGCCCTCGTAGGAGACACTCGTGCACCACCGCACCCTGATGCACGTCCGCGGATTTGTCAGTCAAGTCGCTTGGTAATGACACTGTACTGTTGATCGTGCAATGTGTACGGCGTTCTAATTACTCCCATCCATTCAGGTCGCCCAACGGCCGCTTACTCCTGACGCGGTTCACGCGCGGTTATAAGTTGTGGACTGATGTCGGTCGCCTCAACATTACACGGTTGCACACTCTCACCTCAATTTTTTTTCGTCTCGTCCAGGATGGCGTGTGTAAGCAAACCATCGACAGATCCAAGACTGTGAATTCAGTGGTGTGGGTTCCAAACGGACAAGGTGAGGGCGAATCTCTGTGCTCGAAAACTTCCCGCTCATGTGTACACTCCTTGTCTTTCAGCCATTCTTTCGGTCGAGGGCAACGACGTGGTGAAATTGGTGCGCTCTTCTTTATTTCATGCGGTCGCTCATTGACCGACGTGAAACGGAACTCGCATTCCAGGACTTGCACGGAAAGGTACGCGCGTCGTTTTGGATCGTGAGACTGGAGCTATCGTGCCAAAGCGTCATTGCCTCCTCCCTGAACTTTGTTTTTTCGTGTATAGGTCATGGACGTCTATCATTTCGACCACGTGCGCCTGATCAACGTGGCGGTGACTTTGGATTGCTCGCGCTTAATAGCCATTGGGCCATCTGTGCCGCCTACACACAGGCCACAGCCGACCCGTCAGACCAAGGTCGAAAAACGCATCATTGGTGGGTGGCAGTGTCGAGTGCATGATTTTTTTTATGGATCGAGGGACAGTATACAATATGCATACGAAACGAAGGGAGAGGTGAGTTTTTTTGTTGTGGGGAAACAAAGGCTGCCATGACTTACCCCATTTTTTTCTCTCGTTCGACTCGATAAGTCAGACACCGTTGTTTGACGACGTCCGCGATATCGTCATGTCGAAGCGAACGCTCGCGGTACTCGTCTCGTTTGAACAGGTACGTCCCCGTGCCGGCTCACCTCACACGTAGGTCTAACGCCCCCTAGGCGCCGCCACAACTCTGGAAGCTGGAGATCGTACGGGACAGGGCGCGGACGAACGGACCCAGCCCGGTGTCCACTGCGCGACTGAACATGAAGCACACCTTTGCACTTAACGTCCCCACGGCGATCGCGGGCTCGTCCTACTTTGGAGGCATCGACGAGCAGTACGTGTTCTGTGTTGGTAAGGGTGCGTGGGGGTCCTTTTTGAACGACGTACCCATTTTTTTACTCACGTCCTACCCCTTCCCTCTCAGGCGGCGACGTGCACGTCTGGGACTGCGAAACGGCAGCGCTGTTGCGCTACCTCCGACCGACGAACGCGTCCGAGATGCACAACGCGACGTGCGTCGGGTGGAACAACGGGACGGACAGGCTGACGATGTTCGCGACTGGGAGTCACGACGGTACGCTGAGGGTGTGGTCGACAGGAGTGGTGGGGCGCGGGGCCCACCTGGGCTTGGGCATGCACGCGCACATGGATATGGATGAGGACGGGGACGACGGGAGCTCGACGGAGGTGGTGGACCTGGACGATTAGGTGAGGACTTGATCGAGAGCAAGGGACTGGCGGGGGCAGGGATGCACTAAGGTCGTCGCAGGGAGACGTGCCGACGCGGACATTGGTACATACCATACCATATTACGGTTAATGCGTACGGTGTATGCTTTGAGCTTCCAGGTCCACTCGCTTGCTCGATGCATGCGGCATGGACCGGTTCCGAGTTCGGTTGAGATGCAGGTGGAAGCCCACCGTGGCTAGCGGCGAGAAACACTGAGGGATCGGGCGGACAGAACTGGATCTATATGGCGACTACGAGGTGCGAAGACAAGGTGAACTACTGCCATCTCGACGAGGCGCGGTGAGATATATATCGTACTGCACGTGATCTAGAATGCCAACCTATGGTGGGCTTACACCAGACCACACGGTGCCGGTGAACTTTGGCTGAGCTCTGTGAGAGGATACACACTAAATGAGAGCGAACTATCAGTACAGTAAGAAACAGGGAGCTCCATCCTCCAACAAGTCGGGCATGCACGAGCCCAAGTGGAGGAAAGGCTATCAGACAACTCCGTACTCCAGGCCGATCTCTCAACATGCGTGGTATATAGTACCCATCGATCACGAGAGATGCGGCAGCCGTATGAATCCATGAAACTATTCTCCATGATCCGGGCCAGGGATTGGTATATCGATCCTTCGATCGAGGGACTCGACGAGGAGCATGTCCCCATGATCAGTGATGATTTCATTATGCACGTATCGAGCGAGTTGGTCGTTCGCACACATGCTTGGCGTGGCGTCGGACCCAACGGATTTTTGTTGTTTATCTGCCCCTCCCCTCGCCAGGTCATCCCTACGGAGAGGGCGTGTTTCCCCCATCACTTTGCCTGCCAGCCGGTCACTTTGGCACCTTGCAGTTCTAGCTTTTCAAAGTTTCCCCTTCTTTCCCACGCGTGTGCACGTACAACATCCATCCGCCGTACTCGTTCTACAAGAACGGACGCAGGTTGGCGGCTCTATTCTAACCTATTCCTCTCCTCTCGTCTCTTCTCGTCGTCGTCGTCGTTGTCGTCGTTCGGATCCCGCCCAGACTCTCGTGCGCTCCACTCACGCGCCGCGCGAGAACGGTTTGGCTTTTCGTTTTACCTTTTTTTGATCTCGTCAAAAGACGACGACGAACTGTATACATATATATATACGGATGGCTGGGTTGCCAAAGCAATCAACTCATTCGTCCGTCTGGTCAGCCAATTTCGATCGATTCAAGCCCCGCAAAGGCGACGTTTGACCTACAATAAGTCCATATTTCGATTAGACTGTCCTCGTGACAGGTCAAGATTTAAAAGAATGTCGTGAAAGAGGAAAAGTCGTCATATCCTACTCGCGTTGCGCAAGGTCGGGTTCCTGGCCAGCCCGACGCGGACGTCTCTTTGTCACCAGAATCGAAGCCAGAGAAAGGGAACAAAAGAGACAACAAGAAAATAGGACGACGTGCGGCATCCGGCGCATTGACGCACGGTGATGATAAACGTCGTTGCGTATATGTAACCAAGCGTCTTCTCCCGCTGCTCCATTAGAACGGGCAAGAAGATGCATGCCAGCGAGACGTCCCTGAACGATGAACCATGTGCTTCCCCTTCCCTCCCCTTCCTCCCCACACACTCCAGGGCGTAGCGAACGTCAATGTTAGCGGGCCAAACGCGCCCATTTATTGGAGGGCGTTCTGGACTGCTGCGCCCGCCCGCCCGCTTCCAATCGGGCTGTCCCTGGGTCACATGTGTACATGCCGTGAGTCCAGGCCAAGGAACGCGATGTCAGCTCGTTGACAAGCCAAGTGGAGCCAAGTAGGAGGGGGAAACCAGAGAGACAATCAAGACGCCGTGCCTGCGTCGTCTGATCGCCGGAGACGAAAGACCCAAGACGCGGACCTCGTCAGTCGACATGACGCTCGCAAGCACGCTCGTCGGCTAGCGAGCGTCATACCTCATTGCATCATCCATCGAAAACCTCGTCAGCATCAACGACGACCGAGCAAGCACAGAATGAAATCCACGTGGGAGAGAGACAGTGAGACGCAGAGAGAAAGTGGAGAAAAAGTGGCGTGTGCGTGTGTGGCGTCTGTAGTCTGCTCGGGCCCGTCGTTCCTAGCCCAACGCCCGGAGCGGAACATGAGCCATCACGGTTTACCCGAATGGCGATGACCCCATCACTCTGTCATCGACGATGATGCACTCGACGTCGACATCATCATGCATCATCAATTTGTATGATAGAAGCACATCGGAGAGGAGTTGCCGTTAGCTGGGAACGAAAGCCGGCCCAAAAAAGTCTTGCTCGCTGTTTGATCGTGGAAACGGGGGCGCCTCAAAAAAGGACTGGACACGGGGGGGTCACGATGATGCAATGCGCTCGCTCGACGGACAGTTCTTTTTTTGTTGAATGAAAACGATAACACAGAAGGGAGGGGAGAGAGAGAGAGGCATGTGACGCACGCGCGTGTGGATGCAATCAGGCGGCCATGGAAATTGATAGCCTGGATGAGAATGCACTTTGCCACTTTCGTCTCCAGTTGGCAAGGCGCCCGCACGAGTTTGGCCAAAGGAGAGCCACCGCGCGTGCCTCGGCCTTGCTGACTGAAAATGAAGACATTCGAGAAGCAACGAGGCGGTTGGTTTTCTTTTTCTTTTTCTTTTTTTCTTTTTGAAATCAAGAACGCGAGCCTTGGGGTTGATAAGTGTGCTGTGGGTGGGTGGGGGACCTGAATAGCCCCTGAATAGCATCATGATTTGAGGGGGGGTGTGAGAGTGTGCATCAGAATCGTCATCGCCTCGAGGTGGCTGGCGGTCTACAGGATATGTGATCTCGGAAATGATGGCGTTTAACATCAGTTTTGAGGGGGGGAGAGTGATCCAATCACTCGGGGGTGGTGTCTGTGTGTGGCACACGCTGTGTACAGTCATGGTAGAGGACATTGATTGACGCTGGGAACATGGCCGTCGAGCGTCCGATCGCAGGTTGGCGGGGGGGCGTGATGGCTGCGTGATGAGGCTTTCGGTATTCAAAAGTGCGAGCACAAGGGAAATCGCGATTCACGAACGGCGGGTCACGCACAACGTCCCCGTGATGAAGTTGACCCATCACTGCCCGGCCACAAGACACCGCGCGACAACACAATGGATTCCTTCTCTGGATCATATAATTGTGCGGCTGGCCCCATCATGATGGTGAACGCACTGGTGGGCTGGGGAAGATGGCAGGCAGTGTGCGACGAGGTCATCGCACGTACTCGTTGGCCATGGACGACAATGTCGTCGTTCCTCTTTTTGTATATTCCTTCCCATGCGTTTTTGAGTGGGGGCCAAGTAGTCTGAAACACGACCGATGCCATCGCGGCCACCAAGCCTGGTCCCGAGGATGGCGCGACCAGCACCGGCAGCGCGATGGGATCATAACGAATGGTCCATCAAAACTGGACCTTGTTCCCTATGGGTATCCGAGCGTCTCAGTCGGGCGTGACGGCGGAGAGAGAGGAGAGGAGACAGTGAATGAAAACGCCATGCGTGTTTAACCCCGGATGAACTCTGTTTTGCCGATGCACGCACTCGACATGTCTGCAGCTGGGCGGCCCAAGCTACTGCGGGATGCATGCCCATGCGCGGCATGACACGTGCAGTCCACGTTCGGAACAAAATTTGAGATATGGCATCGCGGGCGTCCCTCCAGCTCCGCCTTTTTTTTTGAGAGAGAGAGAGAGACAGGGAACACGATCAGCCCGTCCGCGGAGGGGGGAGTCCCGCAAAGGCCATCAAGCATCAACACGCGAACGCGGACGGGAGGGCGCAAATCCAACGTTTGCGGTGCGTGCGAGGGGAAAGTACGGTCGTCCGAGGGTCCTAGCCATCGCAGATGAACGTGAGCAAGCGCGACGACCGTCGCCCACCGATCCTGTGCGGGAGTCAAAACAGAGAGGGGTTCCCAAACTCGGGGTTAGCAACGTTGCAGCATGCGGGACGAGAAGATCTGCATACATACCAACACATCCATCTGATTATAATTACCTGCGACGCTTTGGGCTCAGTTGTGCATCGCTCGGGGTCCCGTGGTGAGGACGTATTTGAAAATGGAGACTGCGAGTCCCCACAACTGCCATGGACGGATTTGGTGGGAAGGCAGGAATGCGGCGGTAGGCTGGAGCTTGGCGACCGCGTTTGGATGGAGACCGGTTCAATGATTAGTAGTGGTGTTCATCAGACGCTGATACGCAGGTTGGTGGTAGAGGCCGAACGGTGACCACCAAGCCGTGCCGCATCAACATCAAGTATGGATGAAACAGCGGGCGGGGCGATTGACAGAGCGTTTGGAGGATATCGGCCAGTGGTGGCAGGTGCGTTGCTGTATGACATGGAGACGGAACAGTTTCCATTTAAAGAGGTCAAATGAACAAAATGAAGGGCCCCATCGGAATCTGACTGATGCACCAGGGTCGATGTGATAGGGTAGGCGATCAAGATGATACCCTACGCTCAATAATAGCACTCGGGGGGGTCAGTCACTGCCCACGCACAATATACGATCGCGAGGTCTCTCACACACACAGGACCTGGGCTAGGGGCATCCTCCCCCCCTCCGTCTGCAATTCCGGAGTGGGAGAGAACGGTGAAAAAAAAAAGGAACGCCTTTTCGTTCCCCCTTCCGGTGGCACTCCGACTCGGAGTTGCCGAGTGTCGTCGACGCGCGCCCCAGAGCGAGACTCGCTGGATTGGCGCAAGTCGGCGATTAAAAAGGGGAAGATGGCGGGCGCTGCGAGGGAACGATGCCGGCTGTGCCGCGGTGTCATGAGAAATGGAGATTAGAGCTCCGCTTGTGGAAGGGGCAGACAAGAATAGGGTTTTTTCGAAAAGGAAAAAAAAAGGGTCACGACACTGATTGGTAATATCTCCCATGTAATATTTTTTCCAAAATAATAATCATAATAATAAAGATGGGTGTTCCATGGACACCTTTTTTTTTGTTTTGGATCAGATAGTCGTCTTCTGGAGTCGAGTCTGTGCTCGGCGGATCGCGGTGTGAATTGACGTGACCGTGCAGTGGAACGACGACGATGACGACGATGAGTGGAGTGCAACAGCCGCGCGCTCAGCTGCTGCGTGGTTCGCGTCCACTTTGGGGGGGTCCACTTAGGGCCCCATGTTCTCCCACCCGGATCACCAGACCGCACAGCGAATCTACCCAGAAAAGCAGGTCGAGTTCCTGGCAGGTGCAGAGATGCCAACGCCTCGTTTCGTGATCCTTGGCCGCACTTTTTTTTAATTCTTCCTCTCTCTTTTTTCTTTTTTCATAGGGAAGACCGTCGCAGCTCTCAGCAATCAGGACCGCGCTGGTGTTCTCCTCCGCGTGGGCCGTCCGCGACTGGAACCGATCACCGCCTTCCTGATAACGGTCAGTACTAGTACAGCCCTTCCACCGGTGTCCCACCTTCCTAAACACTTGCCTTTTCGAAATGCAGACACCAGATCTCTCGAAACAGCCCTTTCGCCAAATATACGACTTCCTGATCCCTTTGATCAGCGCGGCGTTCGTTCTTTGTTTGCTTCGATGTCGCGCTTTCTTTTGATCTGTTGATCCATTATCAGTTCTCGACGTCCTTTGCCATTGATAAGTCTCTCCGCTCGCCCTCTCCTTCCTCACTTGGTCTCCTCCTCCCCCTCCCCTTCCCATCCTCTCGTCCACATGCCTCACCGCGTCGAGTCAATGCCTATTCCCTCTTCGTGCGTACCGTCGATCTCCCTTCCGCATCATCCTCTCACAGCACCCTCCTCTAGCCATAGACGCGATTACGACTATGCCTACGATCACCCTTATCGTCGGCCGAGCCCACCTCCCATAGCCACCCTCTCCCACTCACCCTCTCTCTCCGTCTCTTCTCTTGATCGCTCTTCCGTCTCTTCTCCGGCACCTCGTCGGTCCCCGACAGACCGTCCCGTCGACTCCCATTCTACCTACTCGGATGCGTACTACTCTCAGGATCAACTCGGACGCTCTCGGCCATACCCTCATGATCCCGTCCGGGACTCTGGCCGGTCCTCTCACAGTTATGCCTATAGTTCCCGCCCACACCCAGAGCACAGATACTCGCACGACTCGCACCAGTACCATCCCTCGCCAGCGTACAGCAGTCCTCCTCTTTCCCATGCGAGTCCGGGCACGCGCGACGCTGCCTCGCTCTCATACCCCCTTCCCGGCCAGAATCACTATACGATTGGTTACACGGACGATGCCGCGACCAAACTGAGCGACAGGGTTCGCCGTAGATGTTTCAACTGTTGTACGACCGATACTTCCACATGGAGACGATCAAACCTCAGTCCCGGAAAAGTGGTACGGCCTAGGATCGGTTTTCCCCGAATGGCATCCATGCTGACGACCGGTTTCTCTTTCTCTCTCACAGCTGTGCAATAAATGTGGCCTGTTCGAACGCACGCACGGTCGGTCGAGACCGGACCAATTCCCGCACCGCAGGGGACCGCTCACGACGCCCATGACCCGGCCTAGAACACCACCGCAGTCGACGCAGCTGCCTCCTATTTCTACGCACGTTACGCCCCTTGCGCCGTACCACTACAGTCACCCTTCGATTGCGCCGCTGACGTCGATCCCTGACTCGCGGAAGCCACAACACCCGAATCAGCTGCCCGAGATCCAATCGTGGATCGATGCGCCTGCCTCGCGCACGGCGTACCCGTCCTCGTCCGACCGTGGTCACATCCTGCCCCACCGCCAGCGGTCGCCTCCTCGCCTTCAACATCACGTGGAAATGCGGCCGAGTAGCGTCCATGGCGCCGTTGCGTGAACAGTGAGCGTTGCTGTGGTGTTGGAGAGCGACGAAAAGATTTTGTTGCTGTTGTCGTCGTTCTTGCCTCTCTCGCGCTTTCCGCTCGTTTTCGTTTTCTTTCCATGCTCTATTTTTTTTTTTTTGCCTCGTTCTTGCACGACGCGCTCGGGCGTTTTCGTAGCTCGCTCAGTTTCCGTCGTCGTGTTTGTCGTTCATCATATCGAAAAAGAAGAAGAAAAAAAAAGAAAAAAAAAGCGTCGTCCATGATGTACCCGTACTTGTCTTTCTTGGAACCTCTCTCTCGTGCTTTGTATCGTTTCCTCTCCAGCGCACTTTTTCCCGTCGGACTCGTTCGCCACTGCACACGCCTGATCCGTTATTTATCCTTCCCTACGCTGTAGTATGTACACTTGGTCCATCGAAAGGTAGATTAGACCGGAGGCTCGCCGGTCGACCCACGATGATATCTGCAGAATATGCACGATCCTCTCTTCATTTTTTGGTATCGTAAAAACAATGTACGAGCTCTCAGCATTTTTTTTTTCCCTTCCTTGTCCGTCCTCTTCCTCTCTTTATCATCCTCTCGAGTTGGAGGAGGTCGATCGGGGGAGTGGCGACGGGTGATGATCACATCGATCGATGGTGGCGACGTTCTGAGACGGGATGCCGGTACGCCATCTTGAAGGCGGATCTGGGAGAGTTGGCAGCGGTCGTTTGGTTGGTGGTGAACGCCAACTGGCAGCTTGCTGTAGCCTGTCCGTCTTTCATGTGGTGGTGGGCTCTACTAGCCAGAGCGTTGGCCTCGATGCGTGGGTGACGTGTGACGCCGTTATCACGCGGTCGAGGTCCTGGCTTCGTGGGTACAGGGGTGAGAGGACACGAGGTGAGAGTCCATCCAGTACAAGTGGCCCAGACCTGCGTCAATTTAAAATTTGGAGTAGGGGGTGGTGGAGCCGAACAAGCCCGAATCGAGAGAGCGCATGTTCGGGTATCTCCATGGTTGGGGACAAGTTGCTCGCTCGTTGGGTTAGGGGGCGGAACCCATACGCGGGCGGAAGCGGCCTCGTTGCCCAGGCTCTAGGGTGAGCGACAATCGCCAGGAGTCGGATCAGCCCTAGGACCGAATTCTTTCGCGCCAATCTCGTCGGGGTCACGGAAAAGCGGCCAACTCCGAATCGTGACCATTTCACTGGATCATCGGGTCTCCCTCTCTCGTCTCTTTTTGGATCCACTGTCAGACTATTCCTGATCCGTGAGACCAAGTTTGCGAGTCCACGGACAGTCCTCTTGAGCGCCGTCATGGGAAGTTGGCCATGACCACATTGCGGATGCTGATCAGAACTCAGTGGGTCCACATCCAGTCCACGCAATCGACACATGCTGATCCCATCGTGAACAAGCCTACATGAGACAATCCTGGTTCTGCGAATCTCTCAGAAAAGAAAGAAAAGAAAGTGCCTTGAACCACCCAATGGGCCGTTCTACTTCCCAACTCTCGAAGACGGCATTCGATACCCATTCTCCACAATGTCGCGCATCGTCTCCTCAAAGACAGAACGCGCGTGTGCTTCCGCGTCGTGTGCGAACAACCATTCCGGCGTAGGCAAGACAAGTTCCTCCGCCCGCTCATCGCCTCCCGTCTCCGCATGATGCCACTTGTCCCGCGTCGTCTCGCCCATCTTTTGTGTCCTCGACACACGTTCGTATCTATCCTCTGAGTCAGTCGTTGTCCAACGAGAGCGTGCATGACTTACCGTATCGCTTCCCATACCATCGCACCCAACACCGCCCTTTCCTTCCCCGCCAGCTTGAGCACCACTGCGAGGGCGACCCCGTCCTCGATCGCCTGCGACGCACCCTGTACGCTCGTCCTTGTATCACCACGTCGATCGCATCAACGAACGCATCCCTTCAAAACGAGCCAGACAACCCACGGGAGGAACGGATGAGCGGCGTCGCCCACCAACACCACTCGTCCGTCCTTGCTGATCCAGTGCGGGAGCGGGTCGTGCACGATGATCTTCCAATCCACGCAGAAAGGGGTCTTGGCGATCACCGCAGCGCACCGCGGGTCCCACCCCTTGACCACCTCGAGTGCGTCTTCGATTCGTCCGGGCACGGACCATTCATCATTGACGTTGTCCGTGTCCCTAAAGACCGTCCTCCTCAGGGCTAGAAACGGGCGTGCAAAAAAGAGCGTCCTTACTTGCGCGTCGCCACCCACGATACCCTCTTCCCCCCGAGGAACGACGCAGCGATGAAATGGACGTCTTTACCTAGGATGACAATCTCGACGGTTGTTGCCGCTGTTCGGACACGCCTCCGCACTCACCAGCCCACGCATACAGCACGTCCCCGTCCTTGCAGAGAAAGTCTGTTTGCGGATCGGTGTCCACCCCGCGTTCCTTGGCGTCGAACCACGTTCGATAGATCGCATACCCGGACGAACGCGGTTGGTCTTGGTACCCCTGTCGACGATATGACATGCACGATCGGACACAGGGACGGTCGTCAAAACAAGGAGACGCACTAGCACATACTGGCGCGCGCGGCTTCTGACGCCGTCTGCGGCGACGACGAGGTCCCCCGCGACGCGCTCGCCCGAGCGCAGCACGACCCCAGCCTTCTCGTCGCCCCCCTCGTCTTCCCAATAGTCCATGACCTCCTGTCCCATCCGGACGTCGACACCGAGGGAGGCTGCGTGGCGGAAGAGCACGTCGTGGATGAACGCGCGGTGCCCCGCATACGTGTGCGCGCCGAACATGCGCGGCGGCAGGGGCTGGTCGAGGATGTGGTTGCCTTTGTAGTCGTGGAGCCGCAGCACGGGCGCGCGTGCGCAGGACGCCCAGAGCCTGCAAAGAGCGCGCGTCGACGTATACGTGCTATAGTGGGACAGACACGCACTCGTCATGAAGCCCCCAACGAGCGACGATACGACCGGCGTTCGGTCCGAAGCTGATCATCTAGAGCAGAAGTGGAAGAGCTATCCAGCTTTCGCCCGCGACGACAGGACAAACACGTACGTCGCCTGTGCAACGTCCAGCGTCAGTAGCCGTTATAGAATCTGCCGCGCGGATTGCTTGAGCGTACTCACCGAGTGTCTTGAACTTCTCAGCCTTTTCGAGCACGACCACGTCGTGCCCCTGGCGTTTACATTCGATGGCGCATCCAAGCCCGGCAAACCCAGCTCCGACGATGATCACCTGAAGGACGTTGGAAGCTGTACTGTCACCTGTCGTCGTCGTCGACATACTCATGCGTGTGGGCGTGGTCGTTCAAAGAGTACGTTCTTAGGTCTGTCCATTTTATGTTCTTGGCGCGATGTCCGATTACCGGGCCAGCCTGATCGCCGGCTCTATCTTATTGAGGTCAGATTGCGATGTACATGGCAGGTTCGACTTTATCTAACAGGAACGTATGGGAACGGTTATGGCGGCGGTCTGTCTACAGTAATCGCAGTGCGATGACCGGGCTCGCGCTGACCATCTGCATCAGGTGCCATTGCGTGGATTAATATACATGCGGCATAGCCCCGTGGAGGATGGTCCCTGCCATTTTGTATTTATTCGCGCCCGCTTGCACAACAGAGGCAGAATCCTCACTGCTGGACTCTATGACACAGTCAGGAAAGAGGACGACGACGAAGTCACCCAGTCGACGCACCGACGAACGACCCTGGTCAATGCAACGTTACATACGAGCGACAGGCGCATGCCGTTTCCAGGTCCACTCTCTCTCCCCTCCCCTTCCCCTCGCCAAGCGCTGGATACGGCCGCGGTTGCGCGGTTTGTTCGCGCGGTATGTACGTTGCGTACTGTTTCCGCCCGACCAAAAACCCCCATGCGCGCCTAATAACGTGGCCTGCTCCACCCCTCCCCCTTGCACGATCTCGTCCGTAACAAGTGCATGCAGTGCATGCCTCTCAACGTCCGCGCTGACGCTAGTCGCCACCAGATCCAACGTCCGTTTGGATCGAACAGGGGTGCGCGATCGTCGAGTTGGACCCGTGCGGAGTTAACCTGTACTATCAACAAATCCCTGGTGCAGATGCCATCAAATGGGCGGTGCTGATCCGCGATGCATCCCTCTGTCGTCGTATGCATCCTGTGATCATCCATAAATCACGATCTCTGTTCTCTTGATCTTGATCTTTCTACATCTCTCGCTGCGCCTCTTCTGTCCTTTTTCCACGGACTTGCCGATGATGGTTTCCAGCGTCCTCGATGACAACGCTGAAGATGCCAACTTGAGTATCCCTCACTTGCCCCCGGTCACGATCGTTCCATACGCCACGCTCACTCGGGGTGCGTCCCTGAGTGATGCGAGGGCCACGTCTCGAAAACCCTCTCTTCCCTTACAGTTGCCCCCGCGATCGTGTCTGGGCCTCGGCGAGCGTCTTCGACGGCATTTCGGAGATAGCTCGACGAGCGATGCGCCATCGCTTCTTCTCCCACGCAGCACGACGACGACTCTTATATGTGCGACAAGGATGCTCAAACCGCGTGAACCGGGCCGTTCGTCGCCCTGGATTCATAATGTGTGTCTGCCGTCTGCTAGCTCACTTGAGGCCCAAGGGGGCGCGCAACCGTTTCATCTCTCTCTCGACTCGACTCGGTCGTTATGGTTGTCACGTCGAACATCTACCTCTAGTTTCCCAGGACACATGACGTCCACGATGCTTCCGGGGCGCGTCTCAAGATTTCGGGTCAACTCTGTCATGACCCGTACCTGATACCGCAACACCATGATACCTCACATGCGTTCCAGTCTCCCCGAATGGCCTAGGGCCACCATTTTGGCTCTTTGATGTCCCATACTCTCCAACGCCCCATTCACAGGCCTCTCCCAAGGGGTATGAGTTGTGATTGAGTCTGATTGTACCTTGTCGGAGCATTGCTCGGACGATCTGCGTCATTGTCTGGCGCCTAACAGCTGGACGTGTATAGTACGTCCGGGTTTATGTACCGCCTTCTTCCTTCCCATTCTTTCAATTGCGCCTTTGATGACCAACCCTGTCAACGAAGTCGAACATGTGATAGACGAGCACACTTTCCCCGAGGTGATACATATGAACGTGCCGGTATGCTCGCACGCAATTACCAATCCTGACTGATCATCGTGCACGCTTGGTCGACCTCCGGACGTGTCCCACACTGTCTTCGAGGGCTGACTCTCGCATGACCACAGTGGTGGTACGCACGCCAGTCCCCTTTCCCCGCCCGTGAACTCCCCAGGTGACGACATTGCCCAACGTCACTCTGTGCTCCGGGTCGCACGGCGCCGCGGATTGTGCGCAGGTGCTACTCGGTCGTTTTATCCACCGACTCGCCATCGTGGGTTCCTAGTGTGGGGTCTCCCACTTTGCTGCCGCCCCCTCCTAGCTCAGGTGTCGCTGGTTCGTCCGGCGTGGGAAAGTGTCGCGTCAGATTTGAGGGTGGCTCCGTTTCACAAGAAAGAGTCCAGTGAGAATGATTTGTAAACGCATATCGATAATGCAGCTGGACGCGTCATAAGTAGTGACTTGTCTTAACCTGGCTATCCACGCCTGCAAGTGCTACATACTTGCACAAAGTTCTCTCACTCAATGCACAGGATGCCCCCAACCGGCGGCACGAAGACGAGATACTAGATTTCGTTGCATAGTATATCACTGACGCTTGCCTGACTAGATGCAATATATCCCATCCGGAGTGGTGTTGGATAGCCTTTAGTTGTTTTTAGCGATTGGCTTATCCTCATTACGAGTGTGTGATTGCCGTACGGAAGCGCGGTACGTAACTCAATGATACCTTGTACGAACTTGAATTCACGATATCATGGTCGATAGTCGTTCCCTATTTCCGATGACTGCATCACTCACTGAGGTCACTTTGCGGAACATGCTTTGTGTCACTGAAGGGGCACTCGATGGCAAGCCTCGAGGCGATCCAATTACAGTGCGATCGATAATCGCTGTGGCCGAGAGCAATACAGCACGGGAGGCAAAGTATTCCCCGTAGTGCATTAAATAGACACCTCCCGTCCGAGTTTTCACCACAGTCAAGATGGCGAGCGCTAATGGTACACTTCCCCCTATGGGCAAGATATCTCTCATTGGCATATGGATCGAGAGTGTATTGTACGGTATGTCTCGTGTTATTTTTGTCGGATACATCATGTCGACGTTTCTATTCAAGGTGTCAAGTGGGTTCAGTGGTTGAGCCAAGACGACCAAACCATTCTAACGACTTTGATCAAGCTGCGTCTTCTACGGGCTATGTGTCACCGTTCTCGTTCGAGAAAAGAAGATCATTCGTTTGAATCGGTACGTGCGAAGATATCTTTTCGTAGAAAAGTGCGCTGCTCACTGGATCACCAAGGGTACTCATGACAGCATCCACGACGCTCATCCTTTTCTGCACTGTTCACGTCGGCGTGTCTTTGCGACAACTCCTTGACGCTTTCATTTATGTGCCGGCCAACGTGCCTGATTACTCCATAATATACTGGCTCGCCCCCATCAGTATACCATACGCAATCAAAAGTATCCTGTACACAACACTGGTAGGTGACCTATGACGCCGGTATGCTTACCATGCTCACGATAACGCTCAAGGTTCTTGTCCAAGACGCGATTCTTGTATGTCTCGTGTGGCTGCATCGATAGATGTACTGATGCACGCAGATTTGGAGACTTTATTTATGTTTTATGCGCCGTTGGAAGATCATCGTTATCCCTGTAGGTCACTATTTCCCGTGATCACCCATCATGTTTGCTCCAATTGCCGCAGGTGATATTACTAGCCGGTTGCGTTGGTTCGTGAATTTTCCGTGTGTATTGATGTGCCCACTCATACAACATTAGGCTCTGCTTATGCAGTCTCTTCAGTGTGGGTGGCGCAAAATAACGCGTCATATTTTTTTGCAAGGTCGAACAGTCTTTTTATATCAGCATGGGCCTTTGGATTTACTCTGAATATGTCTGTCACGGGAGCAATTGTAGCACGCCTCTGGCGGACGGGTCAGGCATCAGCTTTGGCGATGGCTACGTCAAAAAACCGATTCCAGTCTACAATATACATCATCATTGAATCTGGTGCCATCTCTGCAGTCGTCAATGCCACCCTACTTGGACTTGTTGCATCATACAGTCCTGTCGCATTGTCTGGCATGGATGTTGCCGCTCAATTGGTTGTGTGTCTTCCTTCTCTGTTCTCTTGCATGAGCTGAACAATGACAGGGATTATCGCCACTCCTGATTATTGTTCAAGTTGATCTCTATCGCACTGTTCCGGGAAGTGATCTGCCTATACCACAGGATGAGATCAGGTTCCGATCGGGTAGTCTTCAGGACTCGCTACAAGACTTACCACTTCGTAGTACACGTTCCTGGCGGCAGCGCTCTGTATAAGGTGTGGGTGGCGATGTTGCCCCAAAGGCCCTATCGACGCAATTATTCAATAAGCCTGACTGATCATCGTGCGCACTTGCCCGACCTCCGGATGGGTCCCGTCGCCGAAGGCTGGCTCTCGCGAGACTATCTTGGCACACACCTTTCCCTTCCCCCCGTGTGCGTGAACACCCAAGTGACGATATCGCCCAACATTATCCCCTCCTCCAGGTCGCACGGCGCCGCGGATTGTGCGCAGGTATTACTCGGCTGTTGTCTGCCGGCTCGACGTCGGGGGTTGCCGGTGCGAGACTTGCTAGCACATACCCCGCCCACCCCCAACTCAGGCGTCGCCTGAACTCGACATCCGTCTGGCGAGGAAAAGGGTCGCTTTCGTTTTTGCATTGAGGGTGGCACCGTCTACGAGGGCACCGTCTACGAGAAAGGGGACCAGTGAGAATAATTTCCAAGTGACCCGGCGAGATTCGATCCTTTCACGTGATTCTGTGGTGGCCGTTGCGTCTTACCCCCAAATATATACGATAGCTTGTTTATCGAGCGTGAGTCTTACAGTATTGGATCAGAGCGGTCAAGGCGAGGGTTGGCTAGGACTGCTGTGAATAAAGTTGGGACGCGACAAACGACAATCACGACGAAAAGCTATCGACCGGCAAAGCGGGTGACAAAACACATGATTGTTCTCAGGCCACGCATACATAATAAGCAGCTGGCCTGAGACTCCCCACTTGCATCCCAACTCTCCGTCATCAACTACTGTTTCACCATGACCAGCGCAGCAAAGTCGAGACTGCTTGCAAAAAACGCCAACGACGTCGTCATCGTGGCAGCGGTTCGGTCTGCGATAACAAAGGTACGTCTTTCTCCAGGTAACTGGTATCACTGTATGCTCAACTGTGTCGCTTTTCCTCCCAAGGGTAGAAAGGGCGGTTTTAAGGACACGCGACCAGAAGAAATCTTGTCTGCCGTGCTGCGCGAAGCGTACACGAGAGCGCGCGTCAACCCAGCCCTCATTGAGGACGTTGCAGTGGGTAACGTCCTTCCCCCGGGTGGAGGCGCCACCGGAGCCCGAATGGCCACCCTCCACTCTGGCATCCCCAACACCGCTGCGGTCAACACTGTCAACCGTCAGTGCTCGTCTGGCCTCTCGGCCGTAAACCAGATTGCGAACGAGATATTGTCGGGTCAGATTGACATCGGGATCGGTAAGCAGCCTCCTCGCACGTTCGTTCCTCCCCGTCGGTCGACCCATCCACTTTTTCAGGGGCCGGCGTCGAGTCGATGACATTCGGCTGGGGTGGGGTGTCGCTCCCCGACGGCTGGTCGCCGACCGTCCTCTCCAACCAGGAATCCGAAGACTGTCTTATTCCAATGGGCATCACCTCCGAGAACGTCGCTGCTGAATTCGGTATCTCTCGGGACACGCAAGACAAGTTCGCCGCAGAGTCGTTCCAGAAGGCGGCGGCGGCGCAGAGGGCTGGCAGGTTCAAGGACGAGATCGTACCGCTCAAGGTTAGCGTGGTCGACCCCAAGACGCAAAAGGCGGTGGAGGTTGTCGTCGACGCGGACGACGGCGTTCGGGACGGCGTTACCGCCGAAAGCCTTTCGAAACTCAAGCCGTCCTTCAGGAAGGACGGTTCGACCCACGCTGGTATGCCGAGAACGTAAAGTTGGAGACCCTCTCAAACGTTGTCTGTTTTCAGGAAATGCCTCGCAGGTCTCTGACGGCGCTGCGGCGGTGGTGCTCGCGCGCCGATCGGTCGCCAAACGGCTTGGGCTCCCCATCGTCGGCAAATACGTTGCTGCGGCGGTGGTTGGCGTTCCACCTCGGATCATGGGCGTGGGTCCCGCGTACGCCATTCCCAAAGTGTTGGAAAAGGCTGGGCTCGATAGGGACGACGTGGACTTTTACGAGATTAACGAAGCGTTTGCATCGCAGGCGATTTACTGTGTCAACAAGCTTGGCATTCCGTTCAGCAAGGTGAACGTGAACGGTGGCGCTATTGCCATCGGGCATCCCTTGGGCTGTAGTACGTTGTGTCGCTCGCCGTTATCACTTTCTTGTGTCTCACTGGCTTACTCTCCACAGCTGGAGCACGACAAGTAGCAACCGGGTTGAGCATCGCTAGGCAGAGGAGCGAAAGGGTGTTCGTGACGAGCATGTGTATAGGTTCTGGGATGGGGATGGCGGCCGTCTTCGTCAGTGAGCACTAACCTTGGCTGGTTCTTATGAATGTGTCTTTTTTTCTTCTGCTGTGTATCACTTTTAGTGTAGCTTGTGCCTCAGATATACCGAGGTCGTGTAGGCACGGCGGTAGATGATTCAATCCAGTTTTATTATTATCACCATCATTCTGTCCGAGTCGACTCTCCACATTTGGGCTCTCGGTAGGTTCAACAAGCTCGCTGACACAAACGTAGCCTACCCAGCACAGGTACCAGTGTCTCTTTCATACGGGCCGCCAACGACGTCTTGGAATCGTCGGGACGATCTTGGGTGAAAGACGTGCTTCTGCCTGAACATCGCGGTTCAAAGAATCCCCAGTAGGAAAGACGGAGAGTCCCCAAATATCAACCCAGCAGGTGTAAAAACTTTCGATGAAAGAGCTGCGTGGACGCGCGACAAATTATATATACTGGGGACAAATTCACGCGCACGGACCATGTCTACGACCAAATAAATAGACAGTGCTGCTTCCTATGTTGGACTTGTCAACCATTTCCTCGACCCTGAACGACGCCGAAGACGGGCTTTGAGAGGACCTGTCCACGGTGAATATCCTTGGGGTGTCATCGTTTTCGAGGAAAGAGAGAGAAAGAGAATGCAGGAACTGGGCATGCCGTTTGTCTTCTTTGGGCTTTCTTGGCCACGGACGGAGCGGTTAATCGGTTCTTGATACACACGCCTTTTTTTCTATACTGTTCATTCGTTTCGTTGGTTTCTCTTTGAAACTGATCTTGCTTGTGACTTGAATGTACAGTATCTGAATATACTGGACAAGAATCTGGCATCAGCTGACCAGGGGCTCATGAGACCCCTCTTTACCCCTTGGTATAAACCCATGAGCAGTTCTCTCTCTAGGGTTTGCTGTGCAAGATATGTGCAATGTCATGGGGGCACAAAATGACCCTGACTCGGTGGGTAAGTGAGTGAGTCTCGTCAACTTTGTTCCCACTGGAAAGGCCGTCGGCATTAACATGGACTGGGTCATATTATGATCACACATCGATCCACCAGCAGCCCTCAAGGCCTTTGGGCCCCACACCGTGCCAGCCGTGTGTCCAAACCTTGCAGGGCCCGGTCACCTCGGCTACCAGCTGACCAATTCCGCTGTATAGTGCGGACTGGAAAGAACGACACGTGTTGGCGAAAACGGGACAACGAGCCCCTCGTCGATGGGAAGTTCCTCCTGGATCTCCGAGCACCACCCTTCTTCGCCCGTCAACCCACTTTGGAACGCGGACCTGACGACACTTTTGCGTGCGATGGACGTCACCCAGGAGTACTGAAAAGAACGACCGCGTTGGCGAAACGGGTCGAGCTCACGACGGCAATATGGGCCCCTCCTACATAGGCCTCCGAATGCCGCCTCCTCGTTCGCTCGTCAACCCGCTTTGAAACTCGTACGTGACGACGGACGGCCTCAGCCAGGGTAACCCCCACATGACGCCACTTGTGTATGATTTCTGGCGTTGCCATGCACCTCTCCCCCTGGTCCCCCTCTCTTAGGTCATGTGCCGCTGGAGTCAGGGACATGTCTCTGTGTGTAGTCCGTGTTGCGTCATGAGAAAAAGTATCATTCCAAGGGGGGAGTAACCTGGAGGGGCCGGCGACCTTGTTGTCGACCGCGACGAAACTCTCCTTGGTCATCTTTTTTATTTTCGTGTGTGCGTGTGTCAAGTTCCGTTGCAAAGCTCCAGAGCAACCAAAAACAAGGAACTAAAAAAAGCGAGGTTTCGTCGCGCTGTTACTGCAAAGGGGGGAGGATGTGGATCTGAGCATACCATCGAGGTCCGAGAGCGCGCTTATTGTTTCGCTTCGCTTCGTTTCTTTCTTTTCTTCCGTCGGAATGTCTGCCTGCGAGATGACTCGTTGAAATTTGAACGGAGTGGACTCCGTTTCGATTGTTTCATAGACCCACTCGAAACGTCGATTTCCGGGATTGGACAACGTCGTCACGACAATGAACCGGACGGCGTTTAGCCCCAAGGGAAAGAAAAAAAAACTTTTACCTTATCATGACTTGCACCCACCTCCTCAGCGACGCGTTTGACAAGGCCAACGCGAGGGTAAGAAGGAAAGAAAAAAAAGAACGACCACGCCGTGGCAAGTTCGCAGCCGATTTGCACGCTCGAGCCTGACTCATTTCATCTCTGATGGGCTCATCAAATGTGACGCTTTCGTTAGTTGTATGGGTACATGCTTGCGGCCCTAACAAACCCTATAGCGACGGCGCGCGCGCGTCCACGCAAACGTCATCTCCCCTGTGTTTTCATTTCGAAGACGGGAACTTGCCCGAAGTTGACGCTCTTCTCAAGAGGATCCGCACTTGACCTCATGAATGAACATTCTGTCTCGCATTCCCGTCGTCGGATCGCAGGAAGAAAAACGGTGGCCGTTCACTTGCTCACTTGCACAGGAGAGTGTATCTTTTTTTTTCTAATTTGAACGGGCCATTTGCGCCAACTTGGTTCATTACCGATGCGACGGACACGTTGCCCCAACGCAAGATGTGTCATCCTCTCGATCTGCCATTCGATCAACCGTCAACCGTCTCAAGGCTGGGCAAACAGTTGATCTTCTCTCGGTTGAGGCTAGTGAACGAAAGAAAGGTGAGATGGACTGTTCGCTATGTCGTGTGCTCTTTCGTTTGGCTTATCAATCAGGCGCCTAGTCGGAATTTCAGGGTACTTCACGTTCTTGACCGAAATGGCCTGCTTGAGGGCATTAGCCCCATGACTGGGAAATCATGTCGTTCGCGATGGGTACATTTGTGGTTTCCGTACCCTCCGTACCCGTTTGGGAAGTCGACCAGGGACGACCAGCAGCCACAATCACGATATCGGTCTAGTTTTCCGCCAAGCTCAGGTACGACGCACCAAATGAGTCGCCATATCCTGACGGTCTCAAGGACACGCAGGGCAAGCCCCACCGACCGGTGGGGTACCCCCCTCATGAACGTCGATAAGCACAACTGGAGCTACACCCCTGCAGGGAGCAATTCCCACTGGCAACCAGTTTTCAGTCTCTACGCATCGATAGCGGAGTGACGAGAAAAGCCTCCGTTTCACATTCTCACCCATCGGGCATGTGGTCCGTTCATACTGGACAAACGAGCAGGGTCTATGAACTACGCAACACAGACCGTTTTGCGCGCGATTCATCTCAAAAAAATCCATCGCGAATGGTCACGACTGTACCCACTTTTGGTGCTCGTTCTCCCTTTTCCAGCCTGTGTGGCGTCTCAGATGGGGGTTGTGCTCGCTCTCTCTGTCACACAACGCCCATGTCGACGCCGCAAAGCGGATATTGAAGTTCCAATCTCGAGAACCCAGTCATTCCTCTCCCCGCCAGTCGCTTGTCGTCTCCCAGACGTGACCGCTCTCTAGACGAATGAACGTGGTATTAAATCATTCTCGACGGAAGCTGCATAATTCTTTCAGGGCGAGATCATCTGACGGGAAAACAGTTCATATGGGCGCCGTCTTTTGTTTGTGTTCTTGGCCAGTGAATGCATTGACAGCGAAGCGTTCTTCCATACGCTTATCGGTGTGTCACCGCAGAACAGAAAAAATACCGCGGTTACGTCGCCCCTTCTGCTCGACTGTCTGACCCCTTCCCGATGTCCCCTCACCTAGATGTTGCCCGCAGTCGGTGTTATCCCAGATGCGGCATCGGCGCCTCATGCGCTGCGCCGTACCCCACACGGAACCCTTTCCCCACAACCCCGTTTAGTGCGAGTCCAGGGTACCAAAGCACCGCGTGAACGATCTCAAACGTCGCCACTTTCTCCGAGGTGATTCAGCCGGCGCGAATTCTGCACTCTCACACACACAAAGGGTCCGCCATATCTCATACAACGCCAAAGCGGAAGGTGATAGTGATATCCTGCAACATCTTCCTCTTATCCCCTTGGCCTTCAGCTCCGCTCGCATGCCCTTCATGCCGTTGGCCCCACGGATAGAAATGGGCGTCACTCGTGAAACGTCTCGGATGGGACGAAGACACCGTATCGTAGTGCATCCCCGGGTGCGTTCGGACGGGGTCCACACGGCGAACAATTGCAATGTCCCGAACGAGCCTCGTTTCCTGTGCGATAAAAAAAAGTGTGCTGCGGCCACAACTCGTCACTATATCGCCTCCTTTCTTCCTTTCCCCCCTTAGCTTCGCTTCAAAGCAGCGAGGTTCGATTTGCAATTTCTCGAGGGACGTTCGAATCGGCCCGCGTGGCATGCTGAGAGATCCTCGTGGATCAGATAAGAAACACAGCAAACGGACAGCGGCGGACATGGGCGAGGGGCTCTATATTATATTGGCAGTGTCCAGGTGGGTCTTACATATCCGACATCCCCAAAACGGTCCGTTCATCCTTTTCTCTCTCTCTCTTTTTCTTCCTGTGTTTCCTTTTGTTTCCTTAGTTTTTTTTTGTTTTTTTGAGTTTCATCTATCGGGACATAGCGAGGTCTGGCCGGGTAAAGCGGCCGATATGTGTTGTGTATACTGTACATACCAGGGACGTGATGTGGCTCTCCCCCACCCCCTTGTTCGGCCCATCGGCATCGGCATCAGTAACCCAATTGTTCGACGGAGAGAACGAGCGATGCCCTTGGGTCGGGCAGTGCTACATACACATAATATATGATATATGATATACGGCCGGCAAGTTAAATGAATTTCCCTTCGACGAACCGCTGCACGCCACGACAACGATCGAACGCGCGTTCCGTCATATCGCCGGTGTGTGGGTTTCTGTGCGTCTACAACGTCGAACGGCCAGCTGGACCGGAAGGGCCAAGCCAAAGCCAAGTGACAACGTGGTGTTCACAGCTGCGCGTCGTCGTCCAAAAGAACTCGAACACGCACTACTCACTACGAGAATTTGGACCGATTAGAATCTAAAGTTTTCTTGGGTGCGCTCAAACGGCGCAACCTACGCCAATCGGCCACAATGCCCCGTTCGCTTGATGACAATATAGCTTGGTCAGCTGGGCGCGTATCGCCATAATGACGGATAGGTCCTCCCCTCTCTACTGCGTGTCGTTTCGACTCAGAGGTCATATGAAATGACGTGACTGATGCCTGCAGACGGACTTGAACTTTGCGTACACCGTTCCCGGTCCGACTCGGAGGGGCGCATAAGCGATGTATTCATGTTCGAGTCGAGCTGTGTGATACAGTCACCGTCGGCATCGGATGCAACAGCATTCCCGGTGTCTCTGGTCCGTCTTTCTCTCTCTCTCTCTCTCTCTCTGGGATCTGTCGCCTTCAAATGAATGATGAACAGACCACTTGAACATCGACATGATCGCGATCAGGGTCCTCGCGCGCGCGCCGCCCGGTTGGGTCGGACTTATACATACAAGAGCAATTGAGCGCATCGACGAGCACAAGTGACATCAAACTCATTTATTGTGCCTCGGTGATCAAGTTACGATCGGTCCCAAAAGGAAAGGAAAAAACACACGCTGCTGCGGAAGTAAAAAAAAAAGAGATAAGGATACATCATGGGGCAATTTTGGGCGCACAGCACCCATGATGTATGATGCACGCCAGAAAGGCATGTAAACATGGCGTGACCTTGCGCCATCACACGCGTTCGTCAACGATACGATATGAGCCTCTTTTTCTATTTTTTGATTCCGACACGAGCTATGAATACGTTCAAACGCCCCTCTACAATCATCATGACATGCACGACCGGAGGACGATGAAGAGGTGTATGACGACGACCCACTTTCTACACGAGGATGCAATACCGCTCAGGGGTGGTGGCGACGACACAATGAATAGGGATAAAAAGTCGCCTGGCCAACATGATCACGTCTGCGACCATGCAATGTATTATTTTCATGGGCGGCGATAGAGGAACTCGGGAAGTTTCATGTACATGTCCAGTTGGTCAAGGTATCAGGGTCGTCGATGAATTGGAAGCCAACGCCAACCAACGTGAACACGTCATGAAAAAGAAGCTGTGGCGGACGTACGGAGTCCCAAAAAGATGAACCTGAGCAAGAAGTTACGCGACGAACGGTCGGCGTGACTGGAATGAGGAGACTGGGAAAAAATGATCAGGAGATAAAGCTGCCCTCGTTCCGACGGCAACTCGGTGAACCTAATCGACGTGTGGGGCGCGCGACGACGCAACGCACACCCTGTGGGTGTGAAAAAGCACAAGACAAACAAAAACGATGACAAGCTCCCTGGTCCCTTTACTTTATGCATTCAAGACGGAGATTACGGTATCGAGAACTTTACAGGAGTTAGCGGTTTACAGCCATCTTCTTCGTCTAACCAATGATAGGCTTTTGCGGAGAAGCGGCTAAGCAGGAGAGGATAATAATAATCCGGGCAGACCTCGCCAACGAGTCGTTGGTGACAGGTTTCTGATGCCCAGATTCAGACCGTGTCCTTTTTTTGCTTTTTTTTTTTTTACTTGATACAAGCGAAGGGGGGCAACGGGAAGAGAAGCACGTAAGGTGTTAGCGACGAGTGAGTCAACCGGCGAGGTTTTGTGCAAGGTTGCCGGGCGAGGATGTAATGGCGGGTCAAGGTTTGGGGATGATGCGACGACGAGGTGTTCTAACCCCCCTCCTCTGCCTCCCGTTCTCAGGACTATTGGAGACTAAAAGTAGCGGTATCAATGAGGCAGGAATATCAGGGCGGATGAAATCAGAAAGAGGCAAGTGAAAAAGCGTGGTCGACATGGGTCGGACATTATCACAGCGCCTCGAGTTGGATGTGCCTGTGGTTGCCATACTCATGTATTATAAACGATTGAATGGCGGCAACTAGCGCAAAGTCGCATTTGGGAATGGTGTTCCATGGAGGAAGATGATACATCAAAGATCTCTAACACCTCATGTTACCTGGCTGATATGATGCTGGCTACGTGTCACGCGCTCAAAGGGTAGAGTGAATGGACGAAACGGAAGTGGGGCCGCATGGCGGACGCAGGCATGGAAGCGAAGATGCGCATTACATGTATCTATCAATTCGCACTCGGTCGCTCGTCCAAATTCAACGGTGGATATGATCCGGGGGATGTAACGGCGCACAGCACCGCCCAACCGGTCATCGCGGGTGTTCGGACATGAAAATATATCAATCGTGAGGCCATGGCAAACAGAAAAAAAAAATTGTTGAGAGAGAGACAGACGTCGCGGCCGGGCTGGCAGGACGACTCGACGGAGTAACGCTGACAACAGCCGAAAGAGGCAAATCTGGCAGAGCGCATGGTGACACACGCCCGCATGTGAGAGCGGCCGTACTATATCAGCCTGGCTAACAGAAAAATTGTAACAGATGTCAGTGTTCCTTCCGGAGATTGACGGACTCATCTTACCGAAGATCAATGCATCCAAAAGCCAAATCCACCCCTCCTTACGGAACTGAATTTCGTCGTGCCTGTACTATTTGCTCTTATCCAGTCATCCAGTGCGACGCCACTCACCACCACTCACAGAAATTATATATATATCTCCCGAAGCACTGACTCCGCAGACCCGCGTCTGCTGGAACTTGCCGTTCGCCGGAGGCCGCCAAGGTAAAGTTTATTGTTCGAACCTGAGTCCCGTGCGTGAGCTCTGATCAAAAAGTTCTCCTCATTTCACCACAAGACCGGCTCTTCACTCGTCCACTTCCCGAGCGGGCCTTTCCGTCATCCGGGTTTTCATTTACTTCGAAGCTGACCCACTCGGCTCGCTCATATACCGGGGCTGTAGCCACATCTCCCGTCCATTTGCTCGGAACGTTTTTATACCGTTGGCGTTCGGGTTCGTGCATACCACCCTACCGCATTTGTCTGCACTCGTCCTCTCATCGCGCTAACTCGCATCCTTTTCTCTTTCCATGGACCCGGATAGGCATCTGCCCATTCCTGGGCGCAAGCACCCGCCACCACCCATGGTGTCTCCTTCTGACACCCAGGCGCGTCCCATCGTCCCATCTGCTCCCACATATCAGCATTCCCTGCCTTCCATACGACAGCTCCACCCCTATCTTCCACCCTCCGGGGCCGCTCAGCTCCATGCACCGGCTCACGATTCGCCGTCGTATAGCTACGTACACCCCGGTCCTTACGCCGGTCCTTCAGGATCGACGGATCCTCACTCCAGCCAGCCAATGCCGCCCCAGGCTGCCATGTATCACAGGGGCGAAGGCATCGATTCAGAGCCTGAAGGCGGCGAAACGGAGCAGCCTGGACCGCCAAAAAAGAAGCGACGACGTCAAGCCTTGAGTTGTAACGGTACGTCTTTCAGACGTCATACCTTGCGTGTGTAGATCTTCCCTGACGTGGATCACCCTCTCCTCCACGCGAATGTGGTCACTTTGTCGTTGTGCACGCTACCCACTCGAATCCGGCGCTACAGAATGCAAGAGGCGCAAAATCAAATGTGATAGGTGCGACGTTTGTCCGTTCTCTTAGGTTTCGAGACCACTCATGCTGTATTATTATTATTATTTTGCCAGGGCGCAACCGTGTGGCCCTTGCACACGACGCGGTGAACAGTCAAAATGCCAGTGGCGTACCTTGGAACCTGTGTATGCCAGGTTTGCCCTCCAGTGTCACCGGAGGTACTTATTCGCCGTTCCAGGGACAAATGGATTACCCGGCAAGAGTACGACGAACTGAAATCCCGAAGTAGGGCACAATACGATGAGCTCAAGTCTAGGTTAGATCACCTGGAGACCATGGTCGAGCGCATTTTCGCCGCCCCACATGGGGCCGTTAATGTGCCGTTGTATTCAATGCCTCCCGATATGTCGGGCGCTCCACCGCCTGAAAACATTGCATACCACGCGGGTCATGCATCAGCGGGGCCAGTGCTCTACTCGCCCGCTATCCCTCCGTCGTCTTCATACCAAGCGGAACATGTGGCCAAACCTCCGCAATACTCCCCTCGCCTCGTTACATCAGGAACCCTGCCAGCCACCGTCCCCACTCAACCTCCTCCCACTGGAGGCGGTAACGGAGGTGGACCCAGCCACGTCCGACGTGCCTCCGCGTCCGAAACGAAGTCGCCGACAACGGTGAGACAATCGCCGCTCTCCCTCGCCTCGATCACCTCTCCCTTCCACGCCGACACGCAGTCAAAAAACTGCCACGCGCAGACGCCCAGCATGCCGGGCGGGCGTCTGCGCCCGGTTCTTCCTCTTCAACGAGACGCATGGAAAGGCCTGGCACCGCCGCGCTGCGACAACACTCATCCGCAGCGACGGATCATACACACGCGTCAGCAACGCCGAGCGTGTCGGATGTTGCCATGGAGGGGCCTTCCGGACCGCCCATGGCTCTCCATTTACCCGGACGGTCGCCCAGAGGGCGATATGGAGACCCAGGAATAAGTCTGCCGGGGCTCGATTCAGGCCGGGACGCGAGGGACACGAGAGAGGGAAGACATGGTCCCTCCACCGAGCGCTGATGGCAGACAACGATCCCCAAAGTAGTTTCTGGAACAACAATCCCTCCCTCTCGTCCCCCCCTTGTCAGACGAATGTGAGATGACGTTTTTTTGCAAGCGAAAACCGATCTTGTGCATGACGTGCGCCGTGCGAGTTCCGAATGATCCGTGGTTCGAAGGGACTCCACAACACGAGGTGTGCTCCGCGTTTGTTTGTAACCCAATCTCGTTCTCTTTTTTTTTTGCTGTTTCTGTCTGTCTCCATTGTCACTCGCACGGACATGAATTTTCATTCTCGATATGAAATCTGCTTCTTTACACCATAGCCACTCAACCTTCGCTCTTGCCCCCCCTGTTCGTGACACGTTTGAACGACGATTTCGGTTTTCATGATCCATTCCTTTTCGTTTCGTTTCTTTTTTTTTTCTTACGACATGTAGCCATTCTGTCCATTACCAAAGATCGTCCTGTCGCAGTTTACGCTATCCCGTTCCTCCTCGCCCGCTGAGTAGTAGATATCTTACGCCCGTCGCCTCGTCTATTCATGAATTGTGTGCTTTTTCAAACCAAAAATGATGAACGATGAAAAAGGGAGGACAGGTATTTTATAGTAAAAAAAAGAGCAAAACAAAGAGTGAGAGAAAAAAGAATTACTCCCAGACCAACTTGCCTCGATCGTCCACCGTAGCTTGCATGCCCCCGCTCTGGCGCGACTGCTCGATGATCCGGAGTCGCTCCAACTCGCGCTGGTGCTTAGCGAGTCCCTGGAGTCGCGTTGCCTCTGCCTCCGCCTTGGCAGACTTGACGAGCTCCCGCTTGCGTGCGTTCTGGCGTTGCTTCTTGGTCATCGTCTCCGAGGCCGCTGATGCGCTGGACGTGGAGCTGATCACAGACGCCGACGCCGTGGCCGTCTGTGGAGGTCCTGGAAGAATGTGTCGGTGAGAATACTCAAAGACGAGGGAAAAGAAGAAGCAAAAAAAAGAGGGAGAGAGAACCGTACGGGTACGTTGTCGACGCTTGACGATCCCCCATTCTCCTTCGTCTTCTTCGTCGGCGTCGTGGACGAGCACGCTGTCTTCAACGACGTCCCCGTAGTCCTCCCACGAGAAGCCTGGGACCGGCGTTGCGTCCGATGGAGGCTGGACCCGCATGACACGGGCGAGAGCAGGAAACTCGGGTCGTTCCAACATGCTAGGCAGAAGAAAGGAGTTCAGGATCAGCATCTACACCCGACAGAGACGATGCACAAATTTGCCGTCGAGGACGCGGCATAGAAAGAGGACGGTCTTCACGACGAAAAAGGCGCAAGAGGAGAGGGAAAAAAACGTACTCATCAACGCCCGTCTTCGTCGGTCTCGGGACGAGTTTCTCGGCGAGCGTGCGTTGGTCGACATCTGCCCGTAGACCGCGCACGTCCACCCTGACGTCTATGCGCTCTGCCACAGGCGAATCGCTCGTTGTCGAGGCCAAATCACTGTTCGTCACATCTGTCGAGTCTGCGATCCGCCACGCCTCCCCATCTGTAGACTTGGACTGCTCGCGTCGGCGACGGTCCACATGTGTCCATGAGCTGTCGGTGTCGAACGACAACGAGGGACGGATCTGAAGCGGCGCATGCGCACGAGGCTGGGAGTGAGATGGCGATACGAGCCTCGTGCTCTGTGCACTAGAGCTCTCTTCTTCCGTCGCGCCGGAAAACGAGACGACTGCGTCGCCGCCCGAGGCGAGACGGGAGACGATCGCGCTCCCACCCACTCGCGCGAGGGGGGTACGTCCGGCGTCCGCCTCCCTGTCTGTCTCTGAACCCACCTCCTCCGCTTTGTCCTGTTCCCCGCCCTTGTCCTCGCCTTGCCCCTGCCCTTGTTTCCTTTGTTTCCCCTGCTTCTTCTGCTTCTTCCTCTTCTGGGTCTTGGCACCCGACGCGTGCTCAGAGGTTGTCCTAGCCGAGGGTGCCTCTTCCTCAGTGGTGCGCTCAAAGTCACCTGGTATCCTGCGCGGGAAGGGGACGACCTCAGCTCCGGGCCCTGGTTTAACTTTAGCCATGTCGTGGCCCTGGCCCTGGCCCTTACTATCTTCGGCCTCGGCCTCGCTCTTTCTGTCGCCCTGACCCATGCCGTCGCCATCGCGGTCACCACCCTCGTCCCCACCGAACCCCTTACCCCCACTCCCACTCTCCCCAGCACCCTTGCCCCTCCTTTTCCTGCCCCCCTTGGCCCTTCTCACGGCGAGCCCAGACGCACCCGCGGCCCCGGCACGAGACCGGGAGTCGACCCGTCCCTCGGCGGGCTTCCTCTTCCTCGGGCGTCCGCTCCGATCCCCGCTCTCGTTCGCGCGACCACCGTTCTGGTGCGTGTTGTGGTCGCCACGTCCACCCTCGTCCCCGCCACCACCACCGCTACTGCCGACGACCACTGCGGTCGCCGTCGCGAGCCAACCGAGTCCCCCAGGTGGACCACGTTCCTCGGTCAGACCCCGCGCACGGCCGAGGCTCAACGCGTACACCGCACCGAGGGACAAGCCCGCGAGGAGTAGGCCCGCAGCCGTCGAGTTCGAGAACACGTCCAGAGGGTCGGTCGTCGTCGCCATCTAGTCTCACGCTCGTCCGTGCGTGTCCGTGTCCGTGTCCGTGGGTGTATTATGTGTGAGTGTAGAGAGAGAGAGAAAGGACGAGGGATTGAAAAAAAAAAAAAAGGTGCTGTTCAAAGGGCTGTAGTCGGTTCGTACTCGTACGACGAACGTTGCAAAGCTTGGTTGGTTGTGGGCCTCGGAAGCGGTCCAAGTCTGTTTGCGACACTCGCCTTGTTTTGGCAGCCTTGGCCTTTTTGGCTGAGACGCGTCAACACGGACATACAACGCGCGAATTGCGAAACAGTGTTTTGAATATCGTGTGATCACTAGAGGACTATGCTCGTCATAACGTATGTTTATTTTATCCGAGCCGTATCTCACAGTATATAACACAGCACGTCGTGAACTACCCCCATGAGAAAAAAAGAAACCAATGAAGATACACGGGACGAAGGGGCAGAAAAACAGGCTATTAGCACTTCTAGGCAACGTATCGTAAAGGAATGAAAGCACTCAAAAGAGATGGTGTCGCTATATATACCGTTCTTGAGAGATGTACAAACCGGGAATAGTAATAAAAAAAAAGGAAAGACCTTGGTCAAAGTAGATCAATGTGACGGTGACGACAAGTGACTACGAATATGTGTTGCAACCAGAACCGTTGGAAAAAGTGAGGGAGAGGGGGGGTAGCGTCGTAAAACGCAAACGAAAACAAAAGAAAAGGGATGACGAGTCGTCAGTTTCGGCCACGTCAGATCTCCGAGTGTGTCGAAAACCGCATGTTGTCCGACAAGAGCCCCGCTGCACCGTTGATATGCAACGTCCCGCCGGCCTTGTCGCTCCGCGCCAACAGGTCGTCCCAGATATCGGCCTTTTCCCGTTCACTCAACGGAGGCCGGCGGGGACCGTTCAGCTCTCGAAACGTGAGCTGGGCGTGCGCTTGCGCAGTCGCATCCGAGTCTCGCGATCGTCCAGGGTCGGGGGACTCGATGCGTGCAGTCATGTCGCTCTGCCCGCTCGGCATTCGGTCTATCGATCGTGCTCCCATACTCCCACTCCCCACCTCCCCCTGCCTGACCACCATCGATTGTGGAGGTGATCCCGCCGCGCTCCCACCCGCTCCGCGTGCCGAACTCCTCGGGGGCCTGGGTGGTGGCGACAGCGATACGGTCCCGTCTGCCATGCGCGGGTGCCGTCCAAGCAAAGCTCCCGGATTTTGATACGACCCTCGCGCACTCCCAGATCCGGACGGCGACGTAGAACACCGTCTTGACGAACCAGTCGAAGACGATTCCCCTGGGCTCGCCTGGTGTCGCGGTGAAGGCAAGGGCACCTGCTCAGCCTCCCCATCCTCTACCGACTTCAGTCCAGCAGGGACAGAAGTCGACCGCCGTGGTGATCGCGATGCGCTTGATTCGCCACTTTCGGCATGCTTGTCGCCTAACCGTAGTTGTTCAAGTGGCGTGATGATGTGGCGGTTGAGCTTGGCCTCTGGTATACGCAGGGCTACAGCTTCGCCGTACGACGAGATTGAGGAACGAGCTGAGTGTGTCCTATGGAAAAACTGCGTGGAGGCGACGTCGGATGAATTGGGCGAAGACGTCGCTGCACTCGGTCGAGCGGAGGTCATGTTTCTGAACGTCTGACTCTGATCCTTGTCGGCCGACAAGGGCGATGGCTGGTCGCGAGACCCAGCTGGGTCGTCGCGGCGTTCGCCTTGATTCCCCTTCTTCAAAAGTTCCTTTGGAATAGCAGGAACGGGCGGAGCGACCTTGTCGGACTGAAATCGGTCGCGTAGGCCTCCGGTGCTGATCCGTCGCATCAGCTTCCATAATTTAGGACCTTCGCTCTTCTCCCCCTTGGACCCTGACCGCGCGTGACCTGCAGACGGACTTGCCCATGCGCCATTCCCCAGGTTCGACGGACCATCCATGGATGTCCCAGCCAAGCGTGAGGTCGACTTGTCGCCTCCATAGATCTCCTGGAGGCTAGGCCGCCCTTTCGTGTGCCCCTTGTCCCTTAAGGGGGAGTCATCGGGGGCTACACCCCCTCCTCCCTTGACCTTTCGCCACCGATTCGAGATTTTGCGCGTGAGACTGCGACCACCTGGGTCGGACATGGACGGCTGGTGTAAAGATGTGGATTGAGACGGCATAATGATGCGTTGGTCCGCGTCGAGCTTGCCAAACCTATCAATTGGGCCACCCGCTTGTACCCGAGGCTCTGACCCAAAGACGGTGTAACAAGGCGTTGACGATCGCTCTGGAGGATCTCGGTCACAGCCACCGTCGTGGGATACAGCGGAGCTCATACCGTCGTCGATTGACACTTTGGGAGGGCTGGGTAGCTCGTCGCGATGAAGTTCCTGTTGTTTATAAGCCTCGACGACAGCACCCGCTGGCGTCAGTGGGAAAGGTACTGCCTTGGATGACAGACCAAGATGATCCGTATCGCCCTGACTTGGGTATGAAGGACTGCTCATGCCTCGCTCGCGTCCCTTGAGGAGCTTGGCAGAGCCACTCGGTCGACGTCTCAACACGTTCCGCGTTTTAGGATCTCTCCCCCGAGCTGCGGGCACGTTTCGAGATGAAACGTCTAGACTCTGCTGACTCGTTGGCAAGCCACTGCCGGCTCTGGCGTTACATATTCTGGCAGCCGCCTCGCTTGCATATCGACGGTGTATATCTACGGGGTTACTTGAACTGCGACCAGGGCTGGGGATGGTAGGGGCAACGCTACCCGAGCATTCCAGATCGGGGGGACGCGATTTCCGGGACGTCATAGACCATTTACCAGCGGCGCCAGAAACTTGAAACGAGCTAGAAGATGTTTCGCTATCTGGAGGGGTAGTGGTGGCCGAACTGAACGAGAAACGGGAAGGCGAGGGGAGAGCGCGTCTGGTAAAAAGGTTTTTTATGTTCACTGTCAGTCGTGAGTGGGATCGCGTGTGGTGGTCCGCCGGACTGCCGTCTGCGTTGCTCAGGATCGGTTGAATAGGTGGAGAGCTAGGCGCCGTCAGAGGACGATCCGAGAGGTGACCAAGAGGAAGGTTGTGAAGAATCTGGGGTGTCGACGTTTGAGGGTCAGATTCGGTCGTGGATCGGCACCAAGGGGACACGGGATGGGAAGAACGAGAGGATGCTGATCCATGTATGGGAGAATAGGCAGAAGAAGACGCGGGCATTAAGATGCCAAATTCGGATCGATTCTTTGAATCAGCGCTTGGCATTGATTCGGATGTTGCGGAGGAAAGCGATCCCGGAAAGAGGCTGCTGTACCCGGTAGAGGGCGAGGTCATGGGCGTAGACTGGGCACTTGTTGTGTGAGAGACGTGAGTAGGCGCCAAGGGTGGGGATAAGTCGTCGTGATGGGAATTTGTGGTTGCCAGCGAGTGGGAAGACGTGGAGAGGTCATGGGTATAATAACGCTGAAACAACTTGCGGGTTCTGTCTTTGATAGAAGATTGGTCGTCAATGGAGCATGATGCACTGCGTAGACGGGGACTCGAGGCTCGTGGTGCGGAGAACATGATCTGAAAGACCAGAGTGTGTCAATGGACGTTCAAACGAGCCGAGTAAGGGAAGACGCACAGTTGGAAGAGAGGTGCTGAAAATTACGTGGACCCTAGAGACAGACGACCAGCAATGGCCTGGAGGAATGAATGATTAGGATGATCAATCGAGCACGGAAGGAACACGGAGACATACATACTACTCGCACCGGGAGTAGTTTGATGGACGATCTGTAGATGGAAAAAAAAAAGGGAAAAAAAGGCAGCGCGGTGACTGGTTCTTGAATGAGGTTCGGTAGGAACTCGCGGCAGCAACGGGGCAAACAGAGATACAACAGTGTACGTAGTGCGTGTGCCGGAGCCAAAATAGAGTTGCCTCCGGAGGAATCTAGAGGACCAGGGTCAGCCAAACGTGGCGTGTGATCGGGGTCAATGTGGGCTGAAAAAGAGAGAGACCGCGAGCAGTGCGGATGGACAGGAAAGTCTGGAAAAGGAGGGGAGGGTATTAATAAGGAGTGTGGGATCTCAGGAGATACTATCAAAGTATGCTGCAGTGGCGAGACGTGAGCAAGCGACCGCGTGGAGTGAACGCGAGTCCCAATGGACGAACCTCTGCATACGCTGATTGGGAATATTGAGGCTCTGTCGAGGCTGTCCAGAGCGAGACTAGACCATGGTGAGCGACAAAAAGGACGGACGAGGAAGGTGAAGGGGAGGGGGAGGAGAACTCACTGAAAAGGAGGATGGAGAACAAGTTCAAGTCGTGAAGAAGGAACGAAAAATCTGAAACGGACGCGGCCCTGTGCAGTCAACTCAAAGCGTCCAATTTGGGTTAACCGAACTCTACCTCCGTGCACTTGCGCGCAGTGCTGATGGCCAACCAAACCGCGGCCGGTCTTCAAGTTCTCCACCAACCATCATGTTCATCCCCTCAGACGTCTCGCCCAACCATCCTATCGACCAGCAGCCCACCATTGGCTTGATCGGCATGGGCGCCATGGGTACCATGTACGCCAAACATCTCTCCGACGCGGGCTGGAAGAAGTATGCGTTTCTCCTCTTCGTCCCTCTCCTCGTGCACGCTGATATGTTTTCTCACAAGAATCAGCGTCTGTGATCTTCCCGAGAAATACGAATCCCTGAGTCGCGCATACAAAGGTACGTGCACACCTCAGTTGCGACCCGATACATCTCATTCTCACGACCCCTCCTCCCAAAAGACGTCCCCGGGATCACTGTACACGCTGATGGCCATGCCGTCTCTCGGATCTCGGATTTTATCATGTACTCCGTGGAGGCAGAATTCATCGGTCGTGTCGTGCAGCAATACGGTCCCTGTAAGTCTTCCCTCGATCCGTCCTTGACCCAGACCTACATCACATGCAGCAACAAAAGTCGGTGCTATCGTCGCCGGCCAGACCTCTGTCAAAGCGCCAGAAAAAGCTGCCTTTGAGGCTCACCTTCCGACGGACGTCCACATTGTCTCGGTGCACTCTCTCCACGGACCGGGCGTTTCCCCGGTTGGCCAACCATTGGTGTGTCCCTGGTTACCGTGCCGGTCGCGTCATTTGTTTACCTCCGATTCACACCTCCAAAACGTCACCATTCTCTAGGTCATCATCCAGCACCGCGCCCCTGATGAGAGCGTCAAGGTCGTCGAAAGCATATTCAAGTGCTTCAACTCGCGCTATGTGTACCTGACCTATGAAGATCATGATCTCGTCACCGCCAACGTCCAAGCAGTCACTCACGCCGCATTCCTCACGTACGTGTCCTTCATCCCGTCGCGACCAACACATGTTGATCTTTCTCACGCTAGAATGGGTACAGCATGGGCTGCCCAACGCTCATACCCCTGGGAACAAGGGCAGTACGTTGGCGGCATCGAAACCGTCAAGGTAAACATCATGCTTCGGATCTACGCCAACAAGTGGCATGTATATGCCGGTCTGGCCATCTTAAACCCCTCTGCCAAGATTCAAATCGATACGTATGCCTCCAGCGCCACCGACCTGTTCAAACTCATGCTCGCTGGCGACCACGTCGGCCTCCGAAGTCGCATCTACGCAGCCCGCGAAAAGGTATTCGGCGTCAAGGAAACAGAGGAGGGCGGATCAACGCCCATATTCCTTACCGAGGATGTCCTGGACCAGTTTACGATCGGAGGCAGTCCCAAGCGCAGTCACAATCGCGATACATCCTCTCGCAGGGGAACATCTGCACCGCAGACCAACTCCCACCTCGCACTCTTGGCGATGGTGGATTGTTGGGCCCGTCTCTCGATCCAGCCATTTGACCACCTCGCGCTCGCGGCGACGCCCGTGTTCCGGATGTGGATCGGTGTCGCAGAGTACCTGTTTCGTTCGGTGACCCGTTTGGACGCCGCGATTCATGCTGCCCTGTACGATGTGACGCACCGATCAGACGATTTGGAGTTTGTTGTCGGGGCGCGGGGATGGAGCCAGTGCGTGGCGTTCGGGAACTTTGAGCTGTACAAGGACAGGTTTATGCAGACGGCAGCGTTCTTTGAGTCGAGGTTCGAGGAGGCGAACAAGATTGGCGGTGCGATGCTCAAGGCGATCATCGAGAGCAACGGCGCGACCAAGTAGCTTCTCTTTCTCGCTCCTACATACGATAGACATGATGATCACGTGATATGAATATAGACGACTGGGATATGCCAGTCCTGAATGTCTCAGTCAGCGTCGATGCCTGGCTTCCCTTCTTCCTCTTCTACGATTACCCACCCGTTTCAAAACGCGACGGGTCTGTTGGTCGTCATCCCGGACAAAATCGACGTCGAGGAGGAATCCCGCTTTTACGACGAACTCTGCGACGTGCGCACACACCTGCACCCCATTCGCAGCCTGGGACAGCGCCTGACCACCCTAGACTACAGGAACCAAACAGCCGTGCATCGCGCGCCTCGATACACCTCTCCCAAAACGCGCCATCCGTTTTTTCGTACGACATATGGCTCGGTGACAATTCGGGCGAGAGCCGTGCGTTTGCAAGAGACGTCCAGATCAGCGGCTGGACCAACGTCGGCGACACCCTCGGCGGTGCATACGTCGGTACGTTTTTTTTTCTCCCGCTCTTTCACCCCCGTTTCTCAACCCATCGACGCTTCGACAGTCTACGACTGCGTCATACGCACGAAAGAGGTCGGTGCCCCGGATTGCCGCTACCGTTCAGGTCGAGAAAGTCAACCGTTTGCAGAGCACGACGATACACGCGCACAAGCGCTACAGCGCCTTTGTTGAACTCTACCAGGCGCTGCGGGAGAGTCTACCCGTGAGTGTGTCTCGTCTGAAACGATCCCCTCCCCTTTTCATTCCACTCTTCATTTTTTGGCCGTGGCTCAGATCATCGCTCTGTCGATTGCTCGATGCTGACCTCCGTCCTGTGTCGCCTATCAAGCTTCACCAGCAACACTTTGTCCCCGCACTTCCTCCGAAGTCGCCCTTTTCGCGCTACCGACTAGCGTTTCTCGACCACCGACGGCGACAGTTGCAGTATTAGCTCTCCGCCGTGCTGTTGCATCCCGAGATCGGAGCTTGTCAGGCGGTGAGGCGGTGGGTCATGGATTAACCTCGTTCGCCCACATAGGCCCTTGGACGAGGAACGGTGTGTGTTTTTCTTATTACTTTTTTATGCATGGTACCGTAAATGGACTGGTTTAGACATTCTTTTCTGTGTGGTACAATACTTGCTATCTGATAGTATGTGGTGGCGTCACGTTGACGACTGTACGCGAGGCTTCAACTTGTCCGACGACGACGAGGCTCACGTACGATGCTGCGACCCATTGACACATCACGATCATGTCGCCACCGGGCTATCGGTGATGGCGACGATCCGACTTAAAGCCAAGCCTATCAAAGCTTTGAAAGCTTGACGCTAGTAGCCGTAACGCGTTCCAGGTCCTCACCTTGGAACCACCAACGGAATACGTGATGCTCGCGCGTCCACCGTCGAGGCGATGGCGGCATCCTAGCGAGTACCGCCTATCCCATCATGACGGCCTACATTCGCAGTTGTAGTAACTCATGAGCCCGCCCTCCGAACCACACCCAACCATTACCGTCGTCAACACGGGATGCTCTCTCCCTCCCTCTCTCTTTTTACGTCCGACGGCCGATGATCGATCGCGGCGCCCTGGTTTGACACCGCGTAAGTAAGTTACTATCAGCGCCGTCAAACCGTCCTGAAACGGTCCGTCTTTCACCCGTCCGTTCGTTTACCGCCGGGGTTGAAGTTTCACGCGCACGTCTGGACCCCACCGAGTGGGGATATTGCATCATGCGATTGTCCTTCACCCTCCCCCTTTTTTTTCTTCATGACTCGTTGCTTCGTTATCTCAACGAGGTGCGTCAAGATATATACTACTCTACTACACGTGATCTGGGATGCCAACTGGAGTACGATAATATGCTACACGAGGATATTCCCCCTTGTCGAGCATGTACAGAACATACCGGTCTTGGCCTGACCGCGACCCGATTATACCCTTGGACGGACGTGTCATGCCGCGGTGGTACCTGCATGATGATAATCATTGGATATGTCAATACGGGAGGAACTCGACAAGCTGCAGCCGGATCGATCGATCGACACGGCCGTCTTGATAGTTTAAATGAACAACAGAGCGCATCTTCCGTCGGAACGGGTTCACAAGCGTACTTCATCGGGAGAACATATTCGAGGTCAATCGATGGTACTGGACGTCTCGCGGGAAGAAGCCGTACGTATCGCTCTTCGCGTCCCGAATGATCGATCTATCAAGCTCGACGCTTGGCCTGACGTGACGTCGTTGACATACGTTATCAATGTCCCCGATGGGTTAGACGGTCGTTCGTTCCTAAATCGAACGAGCACCCACCTCTCCAGCCCTGCCGAGATAACTCCACGATCAAGGTGAAACAGGCCCTGCAACCGCTGTCAAACAAAAATAATCAGGTTCAGATCTTTCATATCCCTGTTGTACGGCCGCCCAATCTGGTCGTTCGTATAGCTGAACAAAAGAAAAAGTATGTGATGCGGCCAGTGTTGGGTCCATCGGGCCGCCATCGACGTGCGTGTCGCGATTGGCTCTGGGCCAGTTAATGCATAACTAGGATGTAGCATGGTCGCTCTGCGCCGCCCCCAACAGGACAGCGTGTGATACGTACGTCGTCGTCATCGGACGTATCCACACGTCCGGTCCAATCTTGCTTGTGTGCACGCCACGCCGAGCTCCGATGCGTCCTACGTAGGTGGCACTAGCACTGTTGGCATACATGCGCGTCGGACGAATCGCAAAACGCACCGTCGATGACCAGCCAAGAGGTCCATCTCAAGACACATCCATGCGCACGCACGCACGCATGCGCCACTGAGCATCGACCTCGTCCGATAGAACACCTTCAAGAATCCAAAACGTGCATCCAATGACGCGACCACCGAGACGCATGGCCGCCAATTCTGAGAGTCGCCGATGGGCAGTGGGGAGGAAGGATAGGCCCATCACCGGCCCCCGTTGCGATTGACGTAGGCTCCCCCGTGTCGCTCGCAATCATTTCGGCACGCTCGCGTGCAACGCCTCGTGGTTTGTCAGCGCGCAGTCGCACTGTCCCCTGTGCTACGTCCAACGGAACCTTTTTTGCGTAGAGCACTGCTGCCGATATCGATGGTCACCGGGACGGACGGGCGGTGGTGGGGGATCGTAGCCATCGAAATGGTGCACGTGAATCGTCATGCGGGGGATAGAGGATAGCATTGCGCAGACCTGGTCGGTAAAGATCCCCGGTACCAGCGACTGCGGTCGCAACTGCGGTCACAACGAACAGGTCGCCTTGACGAGAAAGATCTTTTGAGCTGCGCATGGAAACAGTCACCCACAGTGAGCATCACTAAGAGTGATAGCAAGAAGCAGTACTAATCATGACCGCGGGCGGGAGTCGAACATATTGAAAGGGAAAGCTGTTGCAACGCCATGGCGACGTCGGATCTCATCGCAGATGCACTTCGTCCGAGGAGGGAAAAGGCAGAATCAATTCAACGAATCGAGATGTGCATCACTTACGACTGCCAGTCGTCAGATAAACCGATTGACCTAAGCAAACGCCACGAGGTGAATGCGGGGAAAACGGTGATGACCCTAGCCATATTAACATCGCACGCAGGTCACCCTCGCGTTAAGAATTGAATTTTCAAGAAAGAGGCAGCGCCTCATATGCGTATCCGGAGTGTCGAAGCCACTGTATACGGAAAGAAAGGCCCCTTGCAATAGATCCCACGGTGGTTGTGGTACACAAGGAAAAATAATACGCCGCTTGTAGCGCAGATCTTCCTACTTCTGGTACCAGATGAGATGACACCATCATGAAAACGCCGAGCTCTCAACCAATAACAGTGACCGAGCATAATTCACGCCAACGCCACTTGAACGGCGCGTGTATTCGTTGTTTCTTCTCATCCACGTATCGCGGTGGTAACCATCAGGAGCCAAATTGTCCGAAGATGCCTCCGCATATAGTCGTCGTCCTGCCTTCAAACTTCACCTGCATGATGGTACTGACCAGGTGCTGTCGCTACTCGACTTGACTTGACACAGTTTCAGTGTCAGCGGGCCAACAGGTCTTGTTCACAGATCAAGGATCAAGTACAGAACCTTTGCTTCTCTCCCACGGTGTCCCGCGAAAGGTGACACAAGCTGGCGACGCGCGTCGTCGTGCAAGATTAGATGTCTACGCCAGGTAACCGCCAAAATCGAGGGTACGACAACTTCGTGTTCGTTACATTTCGGCGTGGCGAGCCCACAAAAGGTGATCGGTGGCTACCAGGTGCGGGAATATTACCGTGGCCATAAGCATGGTTGGAAACAAGACGCTGAAAGATGAATTAGACACGCGAAGTGGAACCCCCCATCACCACCACGAACAAAGAAAAAAAAAGGCATGCATTCGATCTGAGAGACGTCGAGGAACTTGGCTCAAAATGAAGGAGGGAATGGAAGACGAAGCACCCTAAGATGGACGGCGAAAGACGGCGATCGTGTCTGCACCTCCGAGAGGATGTATGACGCCCGACACAAAAGAAAGATGATTTTCTTGGCGCGTCGTTACCGCGCGTGCCAACGAAGGATGGTATGAAGCGACACTATGACGCGTTCTGGTGCATCGGCATGCATTACCGCCTGATGCGTCGTATGGCCGAATGTCAGATTTAATATGAGTTGAGAACGTGAATCCTGGATTTCAGGGAGATAATGAAAAAGAGGCATACCTTTGTTTCAACCACAACCGACGTCCTGAACAAGAATCATAATTTTGCGTTGATGGGTTTGTGTGTGGTGTTCTAAAGAGCAGTGGTGACGGGACGGGGGTTATTTTACGTTATGACTTGGAGTTAGTGTGTCTCCGGCGGAGAATGCACACTGGCAGTATCCCCGCAGAAACAACAGACTCATCCTTCAACGACTCACGTGGCTGCAAAGCTGGCATGCCCAGCGGATAATAGTACCCCAGGGATATCAATACAGACAACACGAACAAGTCCCTCGTGACTGGGATCTTGAAGAAGATAGAAATCGTGCCCCACTGCGGGGTTATCCCAGACGTGATCCTGCTAGGGACAAGGTCGAACCTGAGACATAGGATTCGAGTGAAACGATTCGCATAGAATGCAACGAAACACTAACTACACATATGTATTGTGAGAGCAGGCGCCACGTGTTGTGACCCATGTAACTTGTATTCCGTCATCCAGAAAACTGGTCACTTTTTTCAATCATCGCATCAGATGGGCAGACCAAACTATGACAGTTCTGCACACCACAGTAATTATATGAGCGTCCTGACTATTTATCTCAAACTTGCAGAAACCGCACTTCTTGGTGTTTGTCGTCCCAGATCAGATATGAAACAGTCGTCTGTACAAGATGCATTGCAGCGTGACGACACGCCATAGAAGCCAAGACGAGGAGAAGTCACTATTTGCCCACACCATGGGCGAAGGTACGACACAGAAAGTATTGCACTTCCAAGTTTCCGCAAAGCGTCCTCAAACATCGCAACCACTACTCTGACAGCCAGATGACATGCTGGATGTATGAAGCGGGATGTCCTGCTGGTAATTCTCGCAGACAGCTCCCACTCGAAACACAATCTCGTCCTGTACCGTGAGTATGGTGTTCTGGGGACCGCCGCTTGAAATGTGGTATCGACCGGTAAGCCCGACTTGTACGACGATGAGGAGCGGCGTCAGCACCTGCCGAAAACGAGCCGCTTCAGTACGAGAAAAAGAGAATGCGGATTGACACATACGGCCACCTGAGCAGCGATGTCGAGCATGAACAGCGTGGCTGGGTTGCTCGATCCATACAACCCGAGTATGGTGGCGTTGACGACCACTAAGATGGCGCCCGATTCGATGACGACGTATATCGAGGAAGTATATTGGTTGCTCCGGGACGACATAAGCGACGCCATTTTTCGGCCCATCCACCAGAGACGCCCCGCGATCGCAAGTGTGATGGACATATTAGAAAGCATATCGAGCACCCACGCAAATTTAATCAGGCGGGACACATCCAAACTATACACGCTGACGTTGGGTTTCGCAGTTAAAGCCGTGATCGTGTAGACAGGAACCAATAAGCGGTCAGTAGGTACGACGAGCGCGCGGCGAAAGTTCACGAACCCACGCAGCTGGTTACTAGGATGATCTATCGACCCATATAAGTGAAATGTGTCACCATAGATAGTAACCAATAACCCACAGGAAGTATAACGACCCTCCAATTACAGAAGTAGACCACGTAAAGTCTCCAAATCTCGTCGATAAATGCGCACCTCAGCACTACGCACACTATCGGAGGTATGTTGAACTCACCAAAACACAGTATTGACAAAGGAACTTTATAGTTCCCTTGAGAACTGTCTCCACATAATAAGTATAAAATGATTACATACCAGTGTGTCATAGAGACTGTGCTTGAGCACAACTAGTGGGTTCGTCTGGTCAAGCCAGTATAGTATGGAGTAGTTAGGTAAGTCAGCAGGCGTATAGGCGAATGCTTCGAGTAGTTGTCGTAGAGACGTCCCGATGTGAGCTGTGCAGAGAAGGAAGAGTATCGTAGACATCACTGCCAGTACCCTATTGATCGTCAATGGCGTGTTTTCATACAAAACATTGTTGCACATACCTACGAAGAGGAGCGGCTTTTCCTCCACGCAAGATAATAAATAAGCACAGCCCATACAAGATACAGCTACAAGTTTATGAGTGATGTTTGATGACTAGGTTGCAGGCACTTGAACTGACTTGATACCTCCGGGTATAGAAGTATCAGTGAAAGATACGCAGCATAGATAACGGAAGACGTACCATATAACACAGTTTCCACCCAAATCGCAATGAGCGAGATTTTACCCATAGGGGGGAGTGTAGCACTCCTGGTCGCCATCTTGTCACAACCAATGGTCGACCCAGGGATGGACTATTTAACATTTGGCGGGAATACATCGGCGTAACAACTATGTCGCATCGTGGAAGTCGACGAAAACGTAACGTCAACTGGCAGTGCTGATTCGTTCGCAATAACGCGATACTCCGTCACGGCAACATTCTTGGCTTCTCTACCCATATTGTGCGATAAACGAACCGGTCGCGCATTCAACAGTAATAGTTAGAAACGTTGATCAAAGGTTCATCACCATTCGGCCCTCTCATGAAGCGAGCCGTGCGAGTGGAGAAAGTAATCGACATCTACCTGCTCATCATGATAAAGGTGTTTGCCAATCCATCACCAGCGCATCACCTCAACGGCTCATATTAGTAAACCGGCTGTCTTGAGAGGTAATCCCGTATCGGGTTTATCACTGTCCGGTGCAGCCGTGAGAGGAGTGGCGAGTCGGGCTGTGAGTTAGAACACGATACCAGGAACTTTGTGACAGGCCACGCCCGAGGTCGTCGAGCCGGACAGCGAGCGGTCCACGTCCAGCGCCCTTGACGAAACGCATAAATAACGTAACGATAGCATCTCCACGTAGCGTCCATGAGAAATAGAGCGGAGTGGAAGGCAACTGGAAATATCTCGTTCACAAGACGAGTAGTAGATCCGGGATTGGTTAGACTCACCCGATCCCTGGAGACCGGCCATGGTTTGATGCTTTGGTCCAACTCTACCAATTGGTGCCTTTGTGCGCTTTGTATCGGATTCGGGCTCGGACAACACTGTGCCCCGAAATCGATGCTGGTAACTTTCCTGGAATTCGACAGGGTTCGGCAACACTAGTCAGTATTGGTTTCGGCGATATGGTAAGGCGGAAGGACGAGAGCGAACCGGAAGAAGCGTGGGTGGCATGATACCCAATCACAAGAACACGAAGGCCCATACTCGTTTGAAATTTGAGCGGTCCGATTGGATACTTGAACTCGTAGGCGTGAGACTAGAAGTTGGAGCTCTGGAGGGTGGACCGACCGACTATCGTTCTTACTTGAAAGGGCATTGTTGCACCGGGAGGTTGGTGCAAGATAGAAATCTACAAATAACTTCAGTGATACGGAGGACGACATAGTCGCTCCCGTTCCCGCCGGCCTGCTGAGAGTGATTACACAACGGGTCCTAATGGAGAAAATGACATTGAAGCGTGGGCGAAGCCCGGCTGCCAGGAAGCGAAACCGGCGGCGCTGATGGGCCCCCGAAAATCCCCAGCAGTGCCGGCGCACTCAAAGCATGATCTCGTCCTGTAAAGTTGTTGACATCGTCTTCGAAGGACCGTCCCTGGGAGCGTGGTGGTTACCTGCGCGACGATCAAGAGTGGTCTGGGCTCGATGCCTGTCATAGCACTAGACACAGGAAATAGGGACGGGACTGGCAAGGCAACACAGTAGTAATACAGTATGTATGCAGGTTCTCTTGGCTATCAGGGGTTTCGTAGAGCGCTAACGTTGCTGACGATCACACCGACAACGCCGGGTGGGTGGGACAGCAGTCAAGGAATATCCTATCCTCGTCATTTCCCTACAACACAAATTGTAGGTGCACCTTGTCGGGTATACAAGGTAAACAGATCACAAGGGGTTTAGTTGAATCTCGAACAGATTCGGTCCTAGTCAACAACGAATTCAACGTACATCAAAGAGCGAACAGCTGACAGGGACAATATTCGAGCGTCATGATGTTCGAGCTTTCAGAGCGACTGGGCGGCAAGATTCCAGTGGATACCTTGTATCAAATGGAACCAACTGCCGTCATCAAATGTATTTCTTCAGAACCTCCGCACGCGCTAGATACTCTTCCATACTTTTCCGAATGGCAACTCTGGACTGTTCATTCTTCTCATCTGTGATTTTCAGTTCGTTGATTAAACAAGAGAGAGATAACGATAACACGAGACCATAAGGATGAAGCACACACATTTTTGTGCAAGCATGAAATAATCGAATGCGCCATTGTAAAGTGTATATGCAGATCGATAGTTCATTTTGGTATCTTGCTGTATAGCTCGCTGCGTAATTTCAATCGCAGTCTAGAGCATGCGTAGATCCAGGGTGCCCTCAGGACAGGTAGACGATCACTTACCTGCAGGAAAACCGCTTCGGGCGGACGTGGAAGCCCCCTTCCTAGGGGAGCATCGTCTAACACCTTTGACTCCTTGGGCAAGTCCAAGTGTGTCTTGATGGTCTCCGCTCTTGAAAGGTATCCAGCAACCTCTGACCGGATCAAGGACCGTGACTGCTCATCGAGTTCATCTGTACTAGTTTGCTATGAGCGGAAATGCCTCTAAGAAAGAAAGAAAATGATACAAACATCGTTGTGCAAACATGAAGTAGTCCATGGATTTCATGTATTGTTTGTATGCTTCTGCATAGTTTTGCGAAGTGTCCGCATCAATTGCCTGTTTCGCACAATCGAAGGCCTCCTAAACGTCGCAAATGTCAGTTTTTCAGACATCCAGTCGCCGCCAATGTCATCCTGCTCAGGTATAGTATCGCACTGACATCAAGTATGACCGATTGGGCCGTAGTATGGCACTTGCTCAAACTACCAATACCTGGATAAGATTGTTGGTGGGAGTCACTGCCTATGCGGTCCCTAATTGCTTCTGCTCTATTGAGGTATTCGTCCGCCTTCATTTTCAAGAGGGCTCTTGATTTTTCGTTTGTTTCAGCTATGAGAAGTTGTCAACAAGCCAGAAATGGCGAAGTAATGTCAATGCACACATTGTTGGGCTGCCATGAGATAGTCGAGAGCGGCCATGTATTGGGCATATGCTTCTGTGTAGTCGTGGTTATCTTCTACAGCAATGGCACGAGATAGGAGCTCAAGGGCGGTCTGTAGAATGCTAGTATAGGTTGCACGATGGCTAGTGTTATGCGAGGTGCTTACATCGAGAAAAGTGCCTTTGCCTGTAGCTTGCATCTTTGCTCTTAGCACAAGATGAGACCGCAGTTACATGTCCTCGGAGAACTCCGTCATTGTCTCAAAGTGGTTACGTCAAGGGCATTACCCTTGCTTGAACACCAATCGGCACTAGCAGCGCATTCACTGCTAAGTTGAGGGATACTTCTCTGCATGACGCTGCGGTACTACGGGTGAATCGGCCACAGATGGATGGGACGCAAGTAAAGGGTGGCGGAACGAGAGGAAGGAATTAACTTCTCTGCCACTAGCAGAACGTTGAGTCAATAGGTCAATCTGAGTTCAAAAGGTATTTGAGCCCGTCGTTGTGCTGTAAAACAATGGGGACTAACCTACTCTTTGTAATTCAAAGGCTACATTTGCGGGTAAGGTCTCTTATCACCAAAGTTTCAGGATAGAAGGGGAACCGGGTGCATCCGGCAATCGTTTTGACCATGAAGCATGCCCACCGGGTTGCCACAAACGATCTTTCAGTTTTCCTCGGCTTGCGGTTCATTACAATGGTCTTTACGACGAGCTGAGAGAAGCTGCGGACCTGGATGAAGCCGTTGTCTTCGCCCAAGAAGCAGTCGACCCTCACCCACTTTTGCACCTTGTCGATCTCAGGATGTCAGTGGAGCTCGTTGAGACCGTTCTCCTTAACTAAAAAGCGCTCAATCCTTGCCTGCAAGGGCAACCTACTTGGTCACAATCTTTAAGCAACCTTGCGGACAATCTTACCGAGGTTTCGATCCGCTGGAGGCAATAGGGGACCTCCAAGAGGTCTTTTATGACACTAGATCTGCGCCGGTGCGGCCACCCTCCTAGAGCGGCATCTTGGGTGATCCTGCGGTTCATCTCCTCACTTATCACAAATAGCTCAGGCAGATGAAGGGCCTGGATAAGGCCCTATTCTTTGACCGGGAAGCGCCTGACCTTCACCCGCTGGTACATCCAAAATACTCAATGTCTTTGGACAACCTTGCAGCTTCAGGAAATAGAATGCCCCGAAGAAGCCATTGTCTTTGATCGAGGGGCTCTTGACCGCCATGCAGGTGGCCGCCCTTAGCGATCACGGACGTTGGAGAGCCTGGAAAATGCCCGCTAGTCGCGTATCTGGTGATACCCAACAACTGGGTTTTCCCTCTTGCCCTTGCATGCTGCTGGTCACTACAGAAGGGTCACCGTAGAACACATCATTCGGTGCGACCTTGTGGACCCTAAGCTCGCGTATCTCTCTAGCTGTCACACGACTGACGGAGACGAGAGTCCGGACGAAGTCATCCATCTGACGGCCGCGGTGCAGGTTCGCCGGGTTGCGGTCCGTGATCGGGACGATGACGACACGGACAAGATCACGATGTTTCATCGGCACATGGTAGATGAATTTGGGCATGTGGAGCACGCCAAGACGATGAATTCGGTCCCCGTATTATCATATCAACGGTTTCACTATCTACACTTGAGTGCCTAGCATGATGCGCCCAGTGTTCTAGTTTGCCTTTCGTGTGCTTGCCGGGTGTACAGAGTGTTTGTTGATGATATGCTGCAGGTAGAAGCAAGCCGTTCCCATCTCCAGACCATGGCATGCAACCCAACAGTAGCACTTTGACATAAAGTGCCTGCACGCCGATTGCGTCGCACGACACATGATAACGAGCCACACCACGCAATAACCCACAGATAGGTCCTTCTCTGGAAGGTCATGATCTAGTGAACTGAACGAGTGAGTGCATGAGGGATGATAGCGATTTAGGAGACCCATGAGCATACAGCGTTTGCAGTCATCGGTTGGACTGTCGGCGCAAGTCTTGGAGCAACACGCGCATGTGCACGAAATTTGAAGCTTTGAAGCTTGAATGTGTTAACGAGACTCTAAAGCTCTATCAACGGAATTCGACACGACCCATGACATGGTTGAAACTGTAGCAAAACGAGGAAGAGTCTGTGATGCCAGAGACGACGCTTGATAATTCGAACAACAATCTTGCCGTATTATCAGCACCGGGGTCCGTGGAATATCCAAGAACCATGTGTATTATGTAATGCGTGTTGGGGCAACTTGAATGTCGCGACCCTCCATTCCGCCCGCATAATGTGATTATGTAATCAGATGTCTGTCGCTTAGTCGGGTCATGGTCAAGAGCCTCCCGGGTCAGTAAACAAGAAATATGGCAATGTGTCGTGGCCTGGATTGGCATTGATGGTGGTTGATGTGCGCTCATCCGCTGGAAGTAGCCACTTGTATTACATAATACACACATGGGGGGGTCGCGGTGCGGTGTGACAGTCCAACTTTGAGGAGTACTAATGCCGTCCCCAGGTGTTCGTCCTAACGCCTCGGAACACGTTCATTGAATTGATTCAACACCTGACCTGTCCAACGCCTCGTCGCACCTGTTTCGTGTGCACTGTGCATAATTGCCCGCTCAGATGCAAGCACATTCATCCGTCATTTGCGAGAGAATGCGACCAAGGTTCTGCCGTCGAAGGCGCTATCGAGGCTATACGGAGGCAAACAGCGGTACCATCATGGTGTTCAACGTTCATGTATCAAGCTTCACGTACAAGAGGCCCGAAGCGCATTTACTCCACTTGATGCTTCCCGATTTGAGAAGTTTGCCTACTTCTTGTTCTTGCACCTCATTTGTGGGTGCCCAAAATCCGATTTTACTCCGTCGAGCCACACAAGGCCGGATGGATCGTTTGAGTATAAATTTCCCCCTTACTGATGGAGTCTGTTGCAGAAATTCCATCAGTAATGGTCCGAGCTCTCTCTTGGTTGGCGTTATGCTCAATCCTGTTGGCGAACACTACGACAACTGCAAACGTGAACGTCACAGCACCAGTCGTGGATCTTGGCTATGCACAGTACCAAGGATACTTTGACACCCGGTCAAATATCACTCACTTCCTGGGTATTCCCTATGCTGCACCACCTGTTGGTGAGTATGACATCGACTCTACGCAGTGCTCTGGTCATATTGACTCATTTGATAGGAAAGCTGAGGTTCCAAGCACCTCGCCCGCCAATGCCCAAGTCGGGTATACAGCTCGCGACGCGAAACCCCAACATGTGTTATCAAGCCTCATACGGCAAAAACATGACAGCCCAAGTCCCTCCGTACGGGTTCAACAAACGTCAAAGTACGGCACTTGCTGCTTCGGAAGATTGTTTATTTCTCAAGTGAGCGAGGGTAGTATAACACGATATTGGGCCAAGAATAAAGTTCCGTTACATTTCCAGTGTCTTTACTCCTGGGATAATACCTACAGAATCAGCCTGCGAAGCTAGGCTTCCTGTTTTGGTCTGGGTTCATGGCGGAGGGCACGAAATTTATTCTATGTGGACTATATGTGGGCTGATCATGGTCTAGCTATGTTTCGGGATACGCAGGTGAATTCAATGGCGCCGATTTGGTTGCAAACTCCCGGAATGGCGTCGTCGTCGTCGTTATTCAATACCGTCTGGGTGCATTTGGTATGTCTTCTGGTGTAGTGCTGTCGTCAGAGTCAGTTCACTATTGAACTAGGTTTCCTCTCTAGCAGTGAAATCAAAGTCCAGGGTGCGTTGAATGCTGGTCTCCGTAAGAAAATGTTGCCCTATCTGGATTGATGTTGATAACGCCCGATACCACCAGTTGACCGGACCGCTGCACTACGGTGGATACAGAGTCACGTAAGCCCATTGGATACATCTGTCCTACTCGTCCACATGAAATCCATTAGATTAGGCTGTTTGGTGGTGACAAAAATCATGTGACTATATGGGGCGAGTCCGCAGGAGCCGGTTCGGTCCTGCAACATATCGTCGCCGATGGTGGTAATACCCGGCCGCCGCTTTTTAGCGGTGCGATCACTAGTTCTATGCCTTTGCATTCGCAATACTACTACAGTGATCGGGTGCCACAAGTAAGTGATCCATTGTTGTACTCATTTGGCAATTTCTATACGCAGATGGTGATTAGTTTTTGTACAATGAAGTTGTTTCCAGGACCGGGCAAGTCATCATCTCACACTATCTATTCCTCTGATTCTCAGCCTTAGTAAATTCTTCCGTGCAGGTGCTCATCAAGCACTAACATGTTCAAGTGGCTACAACTCGTGAAACCTGAGAGGCTTCAGACTGCAAACCACGACCTCGTTTCCTCTGCTTTCTGGGGCACATTTGCGTTTTCACCCGTGGTCGATGGCACATTTATCACTGAACGCCCGAGTGTCACTCTTGCGAAGGGCCAAGTGAACGGCGTGAGTAATGATCTAGTCCATATCTTTGGCCACTTGATTCTCCGAAAGCAAGTACTACTCGCAGTAACTAATCAAAACGAGGGAAATGTCTTCGTCAATGCGCGCCAGACGTTGACGGTCACAGATTATGTCTCGCAACTTTTCCCAGACATGACCTTCGCTGAAGTTCAGGAGGCTGCTAATGTTTATCAGTCTTACGGGACAGCAATTGAACAGGCCATTGCGGTGATGGGTGATTGTAAGTTGATCGACTTGAGTTTAGAGACTACATGAGAATTTGATTGTTCATGCAAAATTATCTTTGCAGCTATTTTTATTTGCCCAACCTATTATTTACTTCAGGCATTCTCTGACCATTCTTGGAAGGTGAGCCTTACAACATGCTTGACGCTTATCGCTGTGGTGATGGAATGGTCTCAGGGTCTCTTTGCAATTCCGCCCGCCTACCATGGTGAGGATGGCATATACTACTTCCTCAGGTGCGCCTGCCGTTGTCTCCCTTTTATCGTGCAATCAATAAGCATGACATATAATCATCATAGCCCAAGCAACCCCCCTCCGTATAATAACACCCAGTTCATCACCGCCTTCTCCCAGTCTTTTATGACACTCGCCAAGTATTATGATGTGAATAAAAAGTTCGATCTGAGCAATATCACCCCCCATTGGGACAAATACCATGCCGGAGAGACGGAGATGCTATTCAATCGTACGGAGGGAGGTGCACCAGTGGTCACACCCATCACAACTGATCCAGCATTGCTGGAGCGATGCGCGTACGCCCCTTTTGCTTTTGTCTACATCACCGTTTCTCGTTCTTATCACCATGCGCTGCAGGTTTTGGAGGTCAGTGACAGCCGCGACGGCACAGTGATTGGCTTGCAAAGTTATTCGAATATTGGACCTTCAACACCCATAAGTCATGGCATGACCCTGCTTCCCAGGACTGAGTGTCAAGTCGTGGGTAGCGACCCTCGACGGGTTTCTCAGTGGTTGCAAGAATCAAGATTTTGGAAGTTTTGGGAATGCGTACACGGATGATACTTAGTGAGCTTTGGTGATGATAGATCTTTCAATGTAGTAAGATGTTTCAATTCAAGGATGTTAATTGATGGAGGCCCAACGTCCACTATCCGGACAACTTTTTGTCGCCACTGCTTTATGCCCCCGCTGTCGAACTTGGCTTTATTGACGCCGCCTTGCGTCCAGGCGGGTACTACCTCACCGAGCTGTACGTCATCCTCTGCTCTACAACCGACGATGTGACGACCATGGCGCATCATGATAGACGTCTTTCGGTTCACGTTCTACTGGACGCTCGTCTTTTACCTCCCGTTCAACTTTGTCGTGGGCGCATACGCCTTCTACGACTTTCTCTTTCCATCTGTTAGAGAGGAGGATCCGATCCGGATCGATGTCCTCCGGGTCATGCCTGTGCGGTCTCATGCACACGCCCCCTCGTTGTCGTCGTCGCATAGGCATGAGCATGCAGGGACACTCTCAATCGCAGTCCGAGTCCCAAAGCCTACCTCACTCGCTATCCCACTGCCACCGACTGGTCCTAACCCCACCACTTAAACGCGTGCCGCTCCCGCTCGAAATTTGCCCCCTCGTCCTGCTCTCATTCCTCACGACGAGCTTCCTGAGCGCCATCACGGGCACGGCCATGCTCGCGTGCGTGATCGTGGCGCGTGCGGAGTGGACAGGTGGGTCCCGTTCGTGTGCGCAGTGACTCAGTCGTTGGTGGCGCTGCCCGAATGCGTTCCTTTTTTTTTGTTGTTTTTTTGGCTCGCTCTTGAGGATGATAATGGGGTGTCGAGTAGGATATAGCCGTCGGTCATGGACGTCATTTGACGGAGACCGGAGTTCGTATGCGAGGAATATTGGATAGTACTTGGATGGTGGATAGTGGATACCAATACCCTCACACACCCTCCTTCGGCTTCAAGTCCGGTTCGCCAGCGGACGACAGGTTGAATCGGGTCTTTCATATCAATTTCATGGATGCTGTGGTGTGTACCCCAAGGACAGCATGGAAACTCACCGTGGCTAGCGGCGAGATATATACTTGTACTGCACGTGATTTAGAGTGCCAAACTATAGTGGGCTTACACAGCACTTGCACTCCAGGTTATGCATGTGGGCACGCATGCTCCCAGCCTTCATTATGCTCGAATTGTTTCTCGACATGATGTGCACCACACCACCACCACTCGTTTGCGTTCTGCGCAGTGAAAACCCCTGTTATCATGCATGGTGCGGTGTTGTCAGCTCACGTTGACGACGTTGAACACGCTCGTGGACAGCTTGTGCACAGTCCTGGACGTGCCACTTAGCCTATCATAGCCGTTGGCAGGTTCTGCAGATGTTCGTGCCTTGAGTTGCTCCTTTTCCTCCATCCTGCCAGTTTCACTCCATTTCTGAGCCTCGTAGTTCACTGTTTTCTTACACAAAAAGAAGTCCCCGTTCTGCTTAGTCAGATCGACTGTACAACCCTTGCCCTAGAATCTTCCCCTCCAACCTCTGACCCCGATATTCAAACCTTTTCACCCACATTCTTCCATACACCCGCATCATTGGAATATACTGTTACCCACGTTTTCTTTTCTTCCAAGCATCCCGAGAAAAACCAGTGTAACCTACGAAAGGATTATTCACTCCTTCGCGCTGTATGCAGTGCTGCTCATGCCTTCGAGGCCCACATCTGTGAGGCATCCAAGAAGACCCAATGGCATCATATCGTGAGGATGTTGGATAATTTGCAAGCCGCAGTTGGGTCAGGGCAGTATGACTTTGTCAAATCCCAGCTGCGAGAAATGCAAACCGGAGGTATGTTGTCGAGCTTTCCGTTGATCGGTGCTGACAATTTCTAGACGTTCTTGCTTTTTTGGTCCAACGTCATAATGCGGGGATTATCTTTACGAGGCTTGAAGGACGTACGTTGTGCGAGACATTCGAGGCATCCCTCAGTGAAGATGCCGTCAAGAAAACCCTGGAGCCTCTGGTATACTTGTACCCTCAATCGGCAGTTGAGATCCCCAACACTATTTTTAACGAGAATGACTTCCAATCCAAACTTGCCGGCTTTCTGACAGTGCTCGACCATATCGAGCGGGATACTCGTCTCCCACATCCGTCTGATTCGCAATATACCCATATACTTGTTCAGGGCATCTTACAGGACATCCGTCGCATTGATGATGCTGCTCATGTCTTGAATCGTGGCCCCACTGATGATCTTCATCCCATCACTAAACATGTCCACCATGGTGTCGGGGGCAGATGGTATTGGCATCGCTCCCCTCTTTGGCTTCTTATCAGGGTCGCCATTCAAATCATGGTGCACCGCTCTCTCCCATCAGTTCCTTACAAGCAATTCATCCTGTTTTTCATGTGCACTCTTGCATGGGATGGAAACAATACACAGCTTTCTGACGATCTACTATATTTGATGTCGTCCAACATCCCCCGACGTCTGGGGAAGCTTGACCCTGACACCCCTGAATGGCTCTCCGAATTGGCACGGAAGACGTGCACCCGTCTTGGGGACATTCTCGATACCAGACGGGAATGGCTACATGCCATTCCATCCCTTTTTAGGAATCCTTCTGAACACGAGCTCGCTAGAGACACGAAGCTCTCGCTCTCACACAGCGGCGAATACATCCGCAGTGTCCTCGCCAATCCTACTCCCAAGTCTGTTGATAACTCCTTTCATCCCAACCACCGTTGCCGTGGTACCCTCGAGGAATTTTTGTCTTCTGATGGGTCATTTATCGATGAGGCATTTCGTGCGGAACACAGGACGACTATCTATGACATCGAGCGATCGGTCGAGGAAGGTATCGATGATTGGGCTGCCTGCATCACGGACGTGAACGAAGCATGTACCCAACTTGACATCTTGATGGATAGGTACCCGGCTGAATACATTTTTGAGGAACGTCGAGTGGAGGGTCTGGAGCGTCTATCCATCAGGTCATTGACCCAAATCGAGCTCTTTGTCGCACTTGACAAGTTAGTCGTGAAAGAGATTCCACTGCTCGCTGACTATTCCCCTGAACTTCCCCTCGCCTTCCTTCAATCGTTGTACCTTCGCAAGACCACTAGCCTCCATCGCCTTTCGTGCGCATACCAGTACCTTTCTGTGCGCCATTCTCGATCCCGCCCGGGCTGGTCAGTGCTGTCGGACGAGTTTACTGAAGACAGTTTCCCCATCCGATACTACGACCAGTCACGAGAGCTTCAAGAGCTCAGAGCACGGATTGAACGAGATATGGCGGACCCGGCTACTGGCCTCGCTGGGAGGATGCCCACCTCGGCATTACATGCAAAAGTAGTCGTGTTTGAATTGCAGTGCCCCTCTTATGTCCGTATCTGGCGTTCTGCTCTGGCACGTGTTGCCGAGACTTTCGGCATTTTTCCAGAAGATGTGGAAAACAAGCAGGAAGACCATTCACTTTTGTCAGTGGCAGCATTGCGGCCATACCTCGCCCAAGGTCCACCGTGCAGAATCCAGCTTCGTCTTGAAATGCCAAATGCCATGTCATTGTATTATGGCGTCCGTCGTCGAGGAGATCTCTTGACATGGCAGTCAGCCAGGAAGCATATTGAAGATTTTGACCCGGTAACACAGATCTCCGTGTGTTCTACACTTCAAGACCAAGTTTTTTTTACCCTCCACACATCTAACGACATCCTCGCTGCCCAAGCAGACTGTCCTGCTGATGTCTCTCTTGACGAATTTGCCACACTTGGACACTTGTACAGCAGTGGCCCGCTGCGATGGCTCAACATTCTCCATGGACTGCGCAGTAGAACCCTCAATCTCCACAGTCGCAGAGTTCATAAATTCCTTGCCGGTACCGCCTTTCAAGTCGGCCCACTGGATCCAGTTACAGGGGTTTGGATCTGGCATCAAGACTTGCAAGACTCGCATTTTTGCAATGCACTTCTAGATGAGCTCGACAGCTTGTATGTGGACATCGGGGTTCGTTCGGTTGACGCAACGATAATGGGCTCCATGTCCCTACTCCTGACACGCACACTCGCATCGAGTCCCAGTGAAGGTGTCTCCGACAGAGTGGTTGCGCTTCTCTCCAGGATACGCAGGAAGATGTTCCGTTGGGTACAAGAGCTATTATATGACCTGATAGAGGCACCAGCAAGTGATGAACGTTACAGGGTGTTACGAGAGATGGCTGTCACTTGTCGAAGCACGTTTGATGTCGACAGATCTGTTCTCCGCAAGCTCTTTCATTCTCCAGAAGATGTTGATGCTGTAATCTCGTGTGCTTTCTTCCTCAAAGCAACTAGTCCATTCCGTATGATTGTCAATTATTGTCACATTCAGCACTTGGCTAACTTCAACTCTTAAGGGACGAGGTTGGATCAAGACCTTGCTCCACTTGTCCAACTAGACCATTTTCTGTCTTTTGCTCTCGAAGAAGTGTTAAGCGACATCATCCTTGCTGATCCATCGGACTATGGGCTTGACCTTGCAGTTGGTAGAATGTTCATTCACCATCAACCAGGTCCACGGAATTGGACATGGTTACAACATCCAAATACCCGGTGGCTTGCTTGTAGAACAGAGCCGACCCTGGAATTTGCTTCACAGACAGTGCAGATCAATATCCTCAATGGGGACCTTCGAGTAGGTGGTCAATCATTGCCTAATATACACTGCAAGATCAGATGGTCTAAACTACCTATTTCTGATGTATGTACCTGCTTTGGTATTGGACATCAATGGGGACCCTAACATTCATTTCTAGCAAGACTTCTATGTGGTACCATACACCCTTCCAGGAATGGATTTCATGACCTTTGGAATCATGTCCAAACACAAGGTACCTGTCTGATCCAGCTTGCCACAATTGCAGTGGTTTAAAATATTTGCAGGTCCACTTTCATCACAAGACCACCAGCTAGTGGTCAAAGCACAATGCAATGAAGGCAATGATGTGCTTGCACTGATTCCTTTTGAAAAGCTTCAGGGAGACATTCCATCAGCCCTTGTGGATGATCATATCCATTGGTTGAATCTAACCACAAAGATCATTGAAATTTACCCTCTTTCACAACCATGGAAAGAATCTTTAGAGAATTGGAGGATTGATTGTTCACTTGGTCAATATCATGCATACAAGGGTCATGAGAGACTTGTGGACATTCACAGCTGGACTTGGGCAATGGTTTCTGATTGTTTCAACTGTCTAATTGATACTGACATGAATATCTCTAACTATGATAAGCACTGGCAGAGGCTATCCAAGAAACTCCTGGTCACCACATCTCACATCAACTCTGTGCATGTGCCACAGTTATTGGTTTCCTTGCCACATCACTCCCTGTCTTTCTTTGTCAACAAACAAGCAGAACTTGAATCTCATGACTTCAAATACATGGTCTATGATGAAAATCAATCCATAGATACATTATTTGGTTTGGAGAGTCTTCTGGTACTTCGGCCAAAAGCCTGCATTGCTGGGACCATGGTTCCAGTAGCCCTCATTCCCAGGTCTATTCTTGTCCCAAGTGGCCCCTCCAAATCACATCACAACTTCCATCAGGTATTCATTGGTGGAAGTAGGAGGAATGATCATGAACCACCATACTATATGTATGATGTGGATACTGACCTAGGTTGCTTGAGAGGAAATGGTGACCTGATGAGCACATGACATCTTGCTTATCTACATGCCCTGACCAGCTGCCTCTATCCTGACCCATTGACAGGTAAATTTGGAACTGATGCAGCTCTTTCTCTTCTGAAGTCAGGTGGATGTCAGTCAATCATGAAGCCCAGAGCTTTTGACAATAACAAGATTTGGACTGAAACTGCACATAATCAAGTAAATACTGGATACAAGAGCATCCTAAGCAAATATTACTGGGATCCTGATCAGTATTGCCACAGAGATGACCTCTACACTGCCCAACAGGGTCCCTCTTTTCTTTCACATGCACTTTTCAACCACCCTCCACCAGAACTCCCATCCCACATAATGTTGCCTTATATAGATCAGAACACTCTATCTGAAGACACCACTCTACTACTTGCTCAATTATCTTCTGTGCTTCAGGCAGACACATTGTTTCAGAAAGAATATCTTTCTCATCTTCATGGCAGCACACAATCCATATACCAGGGGTCTCAGGTAGCTTATAAGATGACAAGTGAGAATTGCCTTGAGGCTCTTCAAGCATATTATGTCCAATGCAGAACCAATTACCTGCACTCTCTGGAAACTTTGAAAAGAATTGTTGATTCAAAAGACAAGCCACAAACAGCAGAAGTCAATCAGCCTAGTCAATGCTCACTGATCACTGGAGATGTGCTCCTGCGATATCTCGCATCTGCCTCACACATCAAAATTCCTCCCAAATGGAAGAAATGTTTGATATCACTTGCATTGCTCCTTTTGGATCTTCAGCGTGCCAGAAGATTACTCTGCTATGCTCTGGATGGTCTTGAAGAAGAATTTGCAAAGGTGTTGGAAAACAAGGGGTGTGATGGATGGAATCCTGAAGAGTATCCAGACTGGCTATTAATTCAGGTATGTTTCGTGTGTTATAGCATGTGTTTCGACTAAAATCACGCTACTCATTTCAGGTTGAAGGAAACTTTCTTATTCGGCGTACACAGGCAGAAACAGCGAAGGAGATGATATCTCCAAAATCTGGGGAGAATACTGTCTTACAGGTCAACATGGGTGAAGGGAAATCATCCGTGATCATTCCGATTGTTGCCGCAGCTCTTGCTAATGGGAAACGGCTTGTCCGTGTAATTGTTCCAAAGGCACTGACAATGCAGATGTTCGACCTGTTAGTGGCCCGCCTTGGTGGTCTCGTTAACAGGCCAATATATCATCTACCGTTCTCTCGTACGCTTGAGCAAGATCGGAATGGCAAGGTCATTAGCCTTCAAGTCAATGGTTTACAGGATCTCATGTCACAATGCATGTCTGAACATGGGATACTGCTTGCCCAGCCTGAGCATGCTGTCTCAATGAAATTGATGGTCATGGACAAACAGATATCCAGTAAGAGGGTTGGGGTCCCACAAACTACATGGACTCGGAGTCCGATTTATGGATACACTCCAACTACTTGGTCTGACTTGTTCAAATCAGTATGTCAGGCAATTGTGTGTTGTCTACCCGCTAAGCGATACCCCTCAGATGCACCCAGACACTTGTATTGGTAATTTGCTTCGACCACCACGGAAGTCATCAAATGAATCCGGCGAAAAGGGGGTCACTCAGGCTGACCGCTGCAATGACTGTGATATGGACGCTGGCGCTTTGAGCGAAGCAACAAAGTGGCTCCACCTTCAAAAGTGGCTCCATTCTCATGTCCGAGACATTCTGGACGAGAGTGACGAGATACTCCATCCCCGATTCCAGCTGCTCTACACTACCGGCATGGACCAGCATATGGACGGGTACCCTGAACGATGGACGATTATCCAGCAGGTCCTTAGGCTCGTTCGGCAGCACATACATTCCCTTTCAATGATTTCTCCTGACACAATACAATATGAATCCTGCACGCCTGGATGCTTTCCTCGTGTTCACGTCCTGCAAGGATTTGACAGAAGTCGCCTGGCTTCTTTGATTATGCGGGATGTAATGGTTGGACTGCTCCCAAATTTTGACTTTCGGCACGTCTGTCCTGAAATTCAGGGTGCAATTCACGCTTTCATATCGGACGAACATGTGTTCCAAATTCCCGAGACGGTTAGGAGGGTGGAGGAATATTCTAGGCATAATGAGGAGGGTCAACTCTGGAAAGGATTGCTACTACTGCGTGGACTCCTAACATCCAATATCCTCTTCTTTGCTCTTGCTGAGCGGAGGTGGCGTGTTGACTATGGTTTGGTTCTTCAGCAGAAATCCGTCGCGCCTCGCACAATGCTGGCTGTTCCATATCGGGCCAAGGATGTTCCTGCTCCCAATACGGAATTTGGACATCCAGACCTTACCATCATTCTCACATGCCTATCTTACTACTATGGTGGTCTTACCGAAGATCAACTGAGGGCTTCCTTTGAGAGACTGCTTGGCGAGGATGACCCATCGAAGGAATATGTGATTTGGATTGAAGAGTGCAGGTCGTTGATGCCGGCATCTCTTCAAAATCTCAGTGACATGAACCTCCGGTCGTCAGAACAGTGGGACAAGACGATATTCCCCCTTTTCCGTAGGAACCAAGGAGCGATAGATTTATATCTTTCACGGGTAGTGTTCCCGAACGAAGCAAAAGAGTTTCCTTGGAAGCTCACCGGGTCTAGTTGGGACTTGGCTGAGAAGCGCGAGAATCTTATTACCGGTGAGCTTTCATGCCATCCATGTTGCTGGTACAGCTGCCGGACTAAAATATCAGGATTTTCGGGTACGAACGACGGGCGGTGGCTATTACCCATGTCGATCGCACAGCGCGACCTCGACCATCAGAAGGGGTCTAATGCAAGGGTTCTTATGCTGCTTCTTAGACCTGAAAATGACTCATATATGGTGGCTCACAACGGTGACGAAAGATGGATCACACACAGATTCCTGCAAGTGGTGGCGGAACAACTCCCAAAGATCCATGTTCTCGTGGATGTTGGCTCACAGGTACTCGATCTCTCCAATCGCGATGTGGCCACTACGTGGCTCGAAATTTGTCGTGATGCTCTCGGAGCCATCTACTTTAACGAAAAGGATGATCTTGTGGTACTCCCACGAAATGGCAAGCCCATACCGTTTCGGTCATCGCCATTATCCCAGCATTTGGACCATTGTGTTGTCTATCTGGATCATGCCCACACAAGAGGCACAGACCTCAGACTTCCTGTCGGCACACGAGCGGCCATTACACTAGGTGCTAAGGTGACAAAGGATGCTCTGGTACAAGGTCGGCTTCAACGGTGTCTTCTCCTCGCCGGATCTCACAGTTTGATACTCAGGTTGCATGCGGATGCGCAAACTCGGTCGTGGTCATTCTGTCATGTTTTTTGCCCCACCCGAGGTTGATAAGTCCATCCGTGCCTTGGCTGGAAAAAAAGACGAGGCGGTGCGGATTACTACTGTCGACGTTTGTCGCTGGGCAATCAATGAGACATGGACAGATATTGAGAAGCGTGCACCTTACTGGGCGCAACAGGGAATGAACCACAAATTGAGACATGATGCCTGGACACGTTTTTCCAATGGGGAACTCACTGCAGAACAGTTGTCGGATGCATGGATGCAACCAGCAACAAAATCGTTGGCAGATCTGTATGCGCCGAGGGATACCAAAGAGCTGCAAAGTGATCTGTCAACACTGGATCCAGAAATACGGCAGCATTGCAAAAGGCTTGGGGTTCTCTCGCTGCCTAGCGTGCAGATGGACGAAGAACATGAACGTGAGGTGAATCGGGAGCGGGAGCGTGAACGTGAGGTGGAGCTGCCTCCTCGGGCAAGACCAGCGAAGCATTTTCTTCATCCGGATGTCGTGTCCTTCGTCAAGACGGGTACCATCCCTCCTTTGCACTCCGGTAGTGTCTTCATTCCTGTGTTCACAACACTCGAAAGAAGCTCTGCAGCTACTCGCGACGCAGATGTATGGAGCCCATCCATATTGGCGACAGCAGACTTCTGCAGGACGATCGAGCTAGAATCAACTCGAGGGACCATTGATCAATACCTTCGACCGGTTCAGTGGATTCTCACTCGTAGAAATACGCTCGAGCAGGTTCTAGTCCTGGTGAGCCCATTTGAAGTAGAGGGCTTGTTGCAAGATATCAGGACAAGTGAGCATGTCTACCTGCATCTTTATGCGCCACGGACATCGGAACGGATGAGACCATCGGACGACCTGAAGCTGTATACAATCCCGGGATTACCGTCCGACTGGGCGCCACCTTGGGATTTGATCGAGCAGCTGAACGTGTTCTCTGGGCAGCTCTACCTGAGAGACTATGGGTCATACCTCCGACTCTCCCGTTTCCTCGGCGTACCTACGGAAAAAGCACCTTTGGGCCCAGCGATTCAACGGAATCTGTTCAACGTCCCTGGAAGCTTGGAGGAGGAGGAAATGACGTTTTTGGGAACTCCGTTGCCTTGTGTGATGGCGCTCCTTGCGATTCGGACTCGAGGACGTCCATTTGCACACACGCACATGGGCAGAATTTTGCAAGGGCAGGTTCTGAGAGAGAAGGACTTTGAACGACCAGGATCAGGGCTATCTGCCCATATCACACATGACGAGGAGGTACTATCATCAATGGAATATGATCCACCCGAGTGGCACTCGAGGCCACCTACTTTACCCCCGGGCCGACTGAATAAGAGAGGTTTTGAGACGGTTGGAGCTTCTGAGCCAGAAGTGGAGCCTCCCCGAAAGCGCAGGTTGTAGTCATAAAATTCCCGCTACGGTGACGTAGAAGGTTTTTGGTGGGTGAATATTTTTCGTTCTTTGCAGGGAAAGCTCATTGTAACTATTTGTACGTCTAGGTTGTCACCTTTTTCTTTTCAGACATGTTTTGTCTTTTTGCTGTGCCTCTTTTATTAGTGGCTTTCAATCGCTTTCACCCTTGTCTCCTTTCCCCCATTAAGATCGTAGCTTGCAGTCTTTTGCTCATCTAGGTCGCTATCGTTGTCAGACTGTCCAGTGCATGAATTACCTTGCAATTCTCTTGATCATTGCATGACTGGTACTACCAATCACACTGTTTCGGACCTCCAGAGTGTGAGGTGATCAACATTACTTGAGGATTGAATTGGTGATGTATTTTTTGTACTATAAACATTTTTGCATATTATACCTTTCTGTCTCGCTCGACCGTGTGATTCCTAGTGGGTCAAGCCACTATTTGTGGCCTTATTTGGAGTGAAATGGATGAGAAATGATACAATAGATGATGCCCTCAACTACTGCAATATTCGACCACACTACTAGTCACTAGTACTCGAAATCCATTCATGTGGGTATGCTAAAGGTGAAGGTGACATGTGGCAGTACTGGGCACTTATTTCTGTGTACAGAGATAACAATCAAACTTTCATTGCCCTTTCTTTTGCAGGAACCTGGCCGACAGAGTCCGTTTCCTCTAACCATGTGGAACTTGCACTGAAGTACTTACATAGGCACCAGCTCAAAGGAGTACTTAGCAGCTCTTTTTTTTGAATACCGTCGGAGGTAACCTCTCGGAAGAACCGAACCAGCCGCTGCCCGTGAGTCACCGTGTCACCATTTCGCCGGTGTAAGAAATATACCAGGAGTCTGCTTCCAACCCAAGTGTTGTCCCTTTCTTCCGTAAAAGTTTGCCACATAGCTGAGCGTCGAATGCTCAGCTCAAATTGTCCGAGTTTTCGCTCGCCGTTGGCCTGCTGTTCATCACATACCGGCCTTCTCCCTACCTACGCAACTGTCACATGAGCGCAATCCCACGACATACGTCGGAACTCTCGGCGCGGTGTGTCCTAGTATTGCACACCCTCTCCGCTGCGCTACGCACTGGGGATCAAAAAGTTGGCTTGCGCGGACCCCCTGGGCCTAAGGGCCCCGGCACCATTGCAAGGCATTCCTGTAGTGAGAGCCTCCAGCACTTGACACTCATGGTGATGCGTGGATGGTTAAACATTGTGGGGATTAGCTTCGTTGGAGCGCCTCTTGTTGACGGCCATCTACAGGACAAATCCCTGGTGTAACCATCGAGGGTCCTTGTTGACTTCCTCGAGAGGGAAGGGAAAGGGAGATTTAAACGACCAATATCCCCAGCGCGTATTTCCGACACCTTCGATTTTTTTAAAACCGGGCTCGACCAAGCTCGAGATATCGTCATCTTCGTTCACCTCCCTTGCGCCGTTATTTGAGTCGCATCGCGGATACCCCCGTCACAAGGTAGCGGCACCGACACTTATGAGTGAACGGTATAAGTGAACGGTTCGGAGCAGAGTTGGAAGACACTCACGCAGGGGGAGGGATGCTTGCACCACGATCATTGATGACGCAAGCACGGGGTTCGTGTCGAAAACTACACGATGATGCCAATGGCGCATCGAAAAGTGGGGCTTGATGCTACTTCCAGAGCCCTGCGCTCACCGGTCTCAAACAAGACCCAACGCAGATAGAAATTAACCTCAACTCGTTGTCCTGGGACCAGTGAACAACTAACGACAGGATCGATGGAGATATGCAGGCCCAGGGGAGCCCTACGTGTGTTGCGATCGGAATCTGGACGAAGACACAGGCCGCTTGGTAGGCCCAACGACGCATGGGCTCGTGCGCGTCGTCTGCATCAAGGTATATATGCACGCACATACATACCATACCATATTGCGAGTGGAAAGTGGTCCACTCGGAGGTCATGGTGCCCCAAGGGGTGCACCGTAGGAAGGGTGAGGCCGGGTGACATGATGGGGTGGGACATGTATGTGTGCCGTGGATGCGTACCAATACATGTACCTTGCTCGCTGAGGCCTGAGGCCTGACAGATGGGCCATGACTTGCATCCAGACACACAGCAGAAATGCGCGTGAACGAATGAGGTGGTTGTGTGACATCCTCAGGGTTGCCACCGGCGTCCAAGACTCCAACCGGTCCAGGTGACGCGTCTCAACCCCTCCACTGCCTTTTTCTAGGTGTGAAGTGCACGCCAGAGGGGAGTGTGCAGGGTCTTCTTTCCAGCACCGTCTTGTCATCTTTAAGATACAACGAATTCCCAGTCTATCACGGCGAGAGGTACATGTACACCTGGCTCGTGTCGCGATCGTGATCAGGAGAGGAGAGTTTCCAATGGCAAAACACGCCCGGTGTGGAGGGGGAGGGAGGGGAGGAGGAAGCCACGTCACCTCAGGGTCCAAACAATGCTCGAGGCCAGGTGGAGTACTGGGACACGCGCGTCCGAGTTTCACCCGAATGCCTGTATTATATCAGTGAAAATGGATCCGCCTGTCCGCTTTTGTGACGGCTGTGTCTGCTCTTTGGGACTGTCGTCGATGATGCGTGAACGAACAATTAGTATATGGTGACTCGTCCGTGGCGGTTTTGACCGTTGACCCCATGTCGCGCGACGGGGTCACAGCAAAGAGAGAGAAGGGTAAAAATGGCACACCGTCTCCTTCCAATCCTTGTCTTGGTTCCCAGCAATCACAAGACGGCGATAGATCAAGATGAAGAGAGGCTAGAGAGGATGCGGTCATGTCAGGGTCGAAGCAACCCCTGCAGCAGGGACCAGCCTGGTGGTCCGATTCTCGCCATACGAATAATGGAGATCGCATGGATCGTCCCGCCCCGTCCCCCCCGCTCAGCCACATCGCGTGCGTGCCGTTCTGACACCGAGCAGGTGTGCCAGAACCCTTTGCTCGTTCACGTAGTCCGGGCCGGTGCGCCGAGTCACTGGTACAGTCGCCACACGCACGCCTGGAGTTCTCTCCCCGGGATTCGTGTAGTTCCCTCAAAGAATTTCTCTCGACGTTACATCCTCTTCTACAGCTCGGATGGGGGCAGTGGTCGTGGTGGTCGTAGTGTTGTAGTGGTGGTTGATCATATTATAACAGATATATGTACATGATGAGACGCGTGTAACGCGCACGCACGCCATTTTGACTCGGGGGGTGGAAATTTTTTATCCTTTCGTCTTCATTCGACTTCTCTTCCTTCTCGGCCGACCTCGAAGCAAACGAAACGGGGCCACGGGGTTCCCCGTCTTCGTCGCCGCCAGCAGGGCCGTGGCGTACATTCGATGTTGGTACCGTAGCGAACGATATCTGGTATTTCCACCGGAGTGCCTGAGCCTCGCCTTGACAATACATTCAGTAGACACTCAAACTGCATCCGCAAGAAAGAGAGAAGGTGTAAAAAAAGGATTACGACGGTACCTACCCTCGTTCATACATCATCGATCATCGATCACGCAACATCCAAGCTCTGAACGGCACGCCAGGGAATGGATGTATCAATACTCATATATAGAACGGACATGGATCCACGTGGACCAACATGCGAATGGCCCTATCGGTGTGCGTGTCGTGCGTGCGATGGGATGATAGGGGGAGGCCGCGTGAAACGTCCGCACGTCTTGTGTTTCTGTACAAACGATAGACCAGCGATCGCGAGGCAGTATCACTTTCCCATGGACATATACAATGACCGTGGTAGCGTTGTGGGTGTCCATATGTGTGGCAGTCGTCGTGCTGCAGGAAACGATGCATGTACATATATGCGCAGGCCAGATTGTGGCGAAGTGCTCGTGCGATCGTAGTGTTCGAACCACCCATCGTGCTGGACGTGTCTCGTAGATGATCTGTGTCTGAAGGCGATGGTGATTTCGTCGTTCTTTCGGTTCGTCCGACGAGGTTGACCATGAACACGTACGTGTAAAGAGATATGCATAGCCGAGGGAGACTCTTCTCTTCTCTGTATAGAACGTCGTACTTCAAGATGCCTCCTGAAATCGCCAAAATGACATCGACGTCAACGTTCTCTCGGTTCGTCCAAGCAATTATGAAGACGCACCATCTCTTTCCTATCATCCCTCTACCTTGCCATCTTTGCATCGATAGCGTGTAACATCGCCATCATCATCGATCGTATTCTTCATGCACAGGCACTGTTGTCTACATCTGCATGCAAAGCAGAAACTGATGACGGTGATCACCGCGCGACGAGGCGCATCAATAATGTTGCATCACCGTTGCAGTGCGAACACTGATTTGCCAATTTTTGTCGGACAGCATACAAAGTACCCGAGGTTGCGATTCCTGGGGTCTCGTTGCTTCAGCTCCCTCCATTGCCAAGTGCCTCATCACAGTGGACCTTCCCGCTACCACATGTCGTGTGCCAGAGCCGACCGAGTCTGTGCGAGAGATAGTTCTGGCCTGAGTCTCATGAGCCGGTGGGGCCCCGTCATGATCATGGTGGATCAATGCCGTATGATGATGCACACATGCATAGCCCCGCTAGCGACTTGCACATCCGTCGGTGCGTCCCTTTTTTTTTTCCTTGTTCACTTCAAAACGGGGGGACTCATCCCAGTATTAACATTGTGATTGGCTTGCGCGTGGGACGCCATTGGGGCACGGCAACGACGCCGCTAATCGCTGACAACATATCCGAGTGTGGCATAACATGCATTTGGAAACCAGGGTTCTATACACGAGGAACGGCTCGTCGGCGGTTGTCGTCAATCTAAAAGAGAGGCGGGGTTAGGGAAGAGAACTCTTGGACACGCGGCGATGTGACACGGAAAAATCCGTGTGTGAGCCAAACTGAGTCAATCAGTTTACGGTATGGCACAAAGATCGTCGAGTCATCGTCAAATGTCAACCAGCTCGCTCTCAGGCAACTCGATAAGGTCCGTCTTCCTCATCTCTTCCTGCTTATCTCATACATTACATGCACAGCTCCAGCGCGCCCCTCGATGGCCGACGATGATGCCGTTTTGATCTCATCCCACCACCCCCGTCCCCGCTCACGCGTCCTATCTAGCAACCGAGAGCCGCAGTCCCACCCCGCAATCTCAGTCGCAACAGGAGCAACACACGGATTGTCATCGGCATGCCCCGGGGTCACTGGCAGACTGTCCTTCTCCAGGCTGGTGGTATCGGAGTCGCATTCAGCGAAGAAAGCATGCGACAACTCAAGTATCGCCCACAATGGCTCCAAGTGCGTCCCAACAGCTAGGCTATCCTTACCTCGCTCATGCATGCATGCAGTCAGCGACAACACACATGGACGTCTAGATCCTTATCCTCCGCAGATTCATCAACTCTCTCCAGTCATTGATTGTCGACGCCACCGACGAAGACACTTTCGTATCGCTGACTCACATCCGGACCCTCAGAGCTCCGCTGCATTGTTCATAGTAAATGTTGCTACTCAACTGGTCGTACAGTTACTTTGTCTTGCACTTGTCGAGAACCAACTCGCTTTTGTACGGATCAACCCCACTTTTGATCACAGCGCAAGTTGGTCTATATCGCGCTTCAGGATGCTACTTGCCTACACCACAGGACAAGATCACTTTCCGATTGAGGACCCTTCAGGACTCGTTACATGACCAAAGAACAACGACAAAAAGAACAGAGTCACCATGCCCAGTCCTCCTTTAGGATCCGACAATAGCTAACTCTTCCCTACTCCGCTACTGGTCTCGGATGGCCCACTGAGCGTCACCCTCATTCAGAAGTGTATAGTTGTGCTGGAACAGCGTTGTCTTACCAGATAGTAGTTCAGCCAGTAGCATGATCTGTTCTTGAGCACATCATCTGGATCATGATTCCTCCTTCCAAAGGGCCCCACGGCATCATCGTTCACCCGCTCAGGTGCGAAGGGTCGCACAGGAGAGGGACTGAGGGTGGGGACGCTCCTGGACGCCTGCAGCTCGAAGGTATACTAGTTTCAACCTTCGTGGAAAGCCTCCGTTGCTAGTGGCAATAGAGAAGTGCTTATCGATCAGGCAGTGCGAGATTACCACAATTCCTCACTCCGATGCAGATGGGGAAAAAAAGTTCTAGTACCGCGGATGTTATGAGTCATGATCATATTGAGCAATTCTCGTGGGAGCCGTTGTGGCGGTGACGGTGATGATGCCATGCACGTGTGCCCAGTCTTACATCACATTATTCTACTCTATCTGAATCTTTCGCTAAAAAGACTTGAGGGGCTCTCTTGACTTCCTTTTGCTTTGCTGAAATTTCCCTACAATGCAAACCCCTAAAACTTAGGGTTACGAGTTACGCCTTCTTGAAGGCTTGAACCAAAAAGTTGAGGAACTTGGCCCGGATTCACTGCCGGCATTCCGAGTCTTGAGACATGCATATCGAGATGATGCTGTGGAGTGTTTTGATGTGCACTGCCTCGTATTTGGTCCTGCTGGGGGGGCCTCTGATCAGAGGTTAATGGTCTGTGATTCCATTACCACCTCAGGTGCCTCTCTTCAATCGAGTGAAAAGGAAAAAAAAAGTGAGAGGCTTGCTTGAATTTGCACCAAGGTGCATCCTGCCACAGTAATCATAGCTAAGATTCATGCTGAATAGATAATTTTGTAGCAGCTACTTCAAAAGTACTCAGAGACCAATTCCAATCTGGGGTCAGCTAGGGATTCGAGACGTTGATGGCACTGAAACTCGGAATGCAACATGGTTTCAGGCAGATCACCATTTGTAAGCAACAATCAAACGTGACATGGCCATCAGAAGTCCTCCCCCCATTGCATGTTAAATAGACTTGCTCAGTCAGGTTCATTGTAGCCGCTGAGACGAGATGGCAACCAGTCATGCAGCACTTCCACCCATGGGCAAAATATCCCTCATTGGGATATGGATGGAGAGTGTGTTATATGGTATATCGCATGTTACGTGTGAGATGTACCTCCCGCTGACACTCAAACACTCACAGGTATCAAGTAAGTTTGAGCGCTTGCACCAGTCTCTGAACGGTATTCACCAAATCATAGTTGCATCTTGTATGGCCTATGCATGTCTACTCTCTTGTCTGGATGGAAGACTGCTCCTTTGTGTCGGTACAGTAAAGATATCCTACCCTAAAGGCACATTTCTGAGTAGCTGCATTTCACAGGGTACTTGTAGTGATGTCCACGGTACTCTTTCTTCTTGGTACTATTCATGTCGGGGCATCTCTGCGACAGCTTCTTGAGGCATTCGTCTACGTCCCGACTGAAGTACCCAACTACTCCTTATTATATTGGTTCAACTATGTCAGCATACCATACATGATCAAGGGCTATCTTTATGGCACCCAGGTATGCAATATCTGGTTCTGGTACACTGCTATTGGTACTTAAGGCAACAACAAAGTTACTTGTCCAACACTTGATCCTTGTGAGTTCAACTTACCTGCAATCATGCGAGTGCTGAAGCTGGTAAAGATTTGGCGACTCTACTCTGTTTTTATGTGCGGATGGGTGGTCATCATAGTTCCTGTAAGCGACTCGTGCTCAACATTATCCGTGGTACTGACCCAAACTACTGCATAGATTATGTTAGTCATTGGTTGCGTGGGTTCGTACATACCCGGGTGCTCAGCGTTCTTACTGATGGTCCATTAGGTTCTGTTTATGCTGCCACGGCTGTATTTGTGCTCCCTAGCCATGGGATCCATGCCTCGTTGACGACCCACCTCATTATAACAGCATGGACTTTCGGGTTCGTTCTCAATACTTCTGTCACAGTGATGATTGTGATACGTCTTTGGTGGATGGGTCGAACAATAGTTTGTGGGGCTGGCACATCGACCAACCGGTTCCAATCTCCAATGTACATGGTTATTGAGTCGGGTGCCATCTCTGCCATTACGAATGTCGTTCTTCTTGGCCTCTTTGTGTCAAACAGTCCTTCTGCATTGTCCAGCTTGGATGTCGCTTCTCAGTTGATCGTATGTTTCCTCCATTCCCATTTCTGTTACTTGAATTGAGATGCTTTGCCTTTGGTAACAGGTAATGACGCCACTTCTGATCGTGGTCCAGATTGGACAAATCCACCCGCGACATATTTCAAGAGATGACTCATCCCGGTTGCTATGTACCTCTCAAGATAAGATCACGTTCCGAGCTGGGATGCGTTATACTTCGAGACAGGATACATCTCTTCAGAACATGTTGCCTCCATCATCGACTTCCATGCACGGTCACCAAGTGTAATTGATGGGATCTTTGTTGATCACGCCTTTCATGAACAACCTTTTTCTCTTCATTTTTACAATTCTATGCTCTACTTCATTATCGTAAGCTATTCTGCGTGGTGTAGATCGCCGCGCAGGGATGACGCCCCTCATTCTGTCCTCGTCTATGCTCAAACTAGTATGCTGATAGCTTACCTGTGGATCCCCATACAGTGGTTGACTTCTCTTGGATGCGCTCTGTCATAATTATATACATATCAATGATGCCGTCGACACACTCAAGATGAAGGGTAATGTAAGAAAGGGGACATATGGCGACGTCGATCACCACAGATCGGCAGCCCTGCCTCTGGCCTGTTTTATAGAAGCTAGAGTGTTCAGCCCTCCCGCAGCAAAGGAAGAACAACGAGGACCCCAACTAGTCTTGTAGGTCCTTCCTCTGGGACGACACTGACTAATCCCTTGAGCAGGTCGGTCCAGGGGATTTGCGAGACTAATAAACGACCAATCTCTGATTGGCCCTACTGGGCCTCCATCGATTAACTTCATAGAACTGAAACATCCTACTACATTGAAAGATCTATCATCAAAGCTCACTAGGTATCATTCGTGTACGCATTCCCGAAACTTCTAATAACTCGATTCTTGCAACCACTGGGAAACACGTCGAGGGTCGCTATCCACGACTTGACACTCAGTCCCAGGAAGCAGGGTCATGTCATGACTTATGAGTGTTGAAAGTCCAATATTCGAATAACTTTGCAAGCCAATCACTGTGCCGTCGCGGCTGTCACTGACCTCCAAAACCTGCAGCGCGTGGTGATAAGAACGAGAAGCGGTGATGTAGACAAAGGCAAAAGGGGCGTACGCGCATCGCTCCAGCAATGCTGGATCAGTTGTGATGGGTGTGACCACTGGTGCACCTCCCTCCGTACGATTGAATAGCATCTCCGTCTCTCCGGCATGGTATTTGTCTCAATGGGGGGTGATATTGCTCAGATCGAACTTTTTATTCACGTCATAATACTTGGCGAGTGTCATAAAAGACTGGGAGAAGGCAGTGATGAACTGGGTGTTGTTATACGGAGGGGGGTTTCTCGGGCTATAATGATTATATATCATGCTTATTGAGCATATGACAGAAGGGAGAAAACGGCTGGGGCACCTGAGGAAGTAGTATATGCTATCCTCAGCGTGGTAGGCGGGCGGAATTGCAAAGAGACCCTGAGACCATTCCATCACTACAGCGATCGGCATCAAGCATGTTGTAAGGCTCACCTTCCAAGAACGGTCAGAGAATGCCTGAAGTAAATAATAGGTTGGGCAAATAAAAATAGCTGCAAAGAAATTTTGCGTGAGCAATCAAATTCTCATGTGGCGTCTAAACTCAAGTTAATCGACTTACAATCACCCATCACCGCAATGGCCTGTTCAATTGCTGTCCCGTAAGACTGATAAACATTAGCAGCCTCCTGAACTTCAGCGAAGGTCATGTCTGGGAAAAGTTGCGAGACATAATCTGTGACCGTCAACGTCTGGCGCGCATTGACGAAGACATTTCCCTCGTTTTGATTAGTTACTGCGAGTAGTACTTGCTTTCGGAGAATCAAGTGGCCGAAGATATGGACAAGATCATTACTCACGCCGTTCACTTGGCCCTTCGCAAGAGTGACACTCGGACGTTCAGTGATAAATGTGCCATCGACCACGGGTGAAAACGCAAATGTGCCCCAGAAAGCAGAGGAAACGAGGTCGTGGTTTGCAGTCTGGAGCGTCTCAGGTTTCACGAGTTGTAGACACTTGAACATGTTAGTGCTTGATGAGCACCTGCACGGAAGAATTTACTAAGGCTGAGAATCAGAGGAATAGATAGTGTGAGATGATGACTTGCCCGGTCCTGGAAACAACTTCATTGTACAAAAACTAATCACCATCTGCGTATAGAAATTGCCAAATGAGTACAACAATGGATCACTTACTTGTGGCACCCGATCACTGTAGTAGTATTGCGAATGCAAAGGCATAGAGCTGGTGATCGCACCGCTAAAAAGCGGCGGCCGGGTATTACCACCATCGGCGACGATATGTTGCAGGACCGAACCGGCTCCTGCAGACTCGCCCCATATAGTCACATGATTTTTGTCACCACCAAACAGCCTAATCTAATGGATTTCATGTGGACGAGTAGGACAGATGTAGCTAATGGGCTTACGTGACTCTGTATCCACCGTAGTGCAGCGGTCTGGTCAACTGGTGGTATCGGGCGTTATCAACATCAAACAAGATAGGGCAACATTTTCTTACGGAGACCGGCATTCAACGCACCCTGGACTTTGATTTCACTGCTAGAGAGGAAACCTAGTCCAGTAGTCAACCGACTCTGATGACAGCACTACACCAGAAGACATACCAAATGCACCCAGACGGTATTGAATAACGACGACGACGATGCTATTCAGGGAGTCTGCAACCAAATTGGCGCCATTGAATTCACCTGCGTATCCCGAAACATAGCTAGACTATGATCAGCCCACATATAGTCCACATAGAATAAATTGCGTACCCTCCACCATGAATCCAGACCAAAACAGGGAGCCTAGCTTCGCAGGCTGATTCTATAGGGATTATCCCAGGAGTAAAGACACTGGAAATGTAATGGAATTTTATTCTCAGCCTAATATCGTATTGTACTATCCTCGCTCACTTGAGAAATAAACAATCCTCCGAAGCAACAAGTGCCGTGCTCTGACGTTTATTGAACCCGTACGGAGGGACCTGGGCCGTCATGTTTTGACCGTATGAGGCTTGATAACACATGTTGGGGTTTTGCGTCGCGAGCTGTATACCTGACCTGGGAACTGGCGGGCGAGGTGCTTGGAACCTCAGCTTTCCTATCGAATGAGTCAATATGACCAGAGCGCTGCATAGAATCAGTGTTATACCCACCAACAGGTGGCGCAGCATAGGAAATACCCAGGAAGTGAGTGATATTTGACTGGGTGTCAAAGTGTCCTTGGTACTGTGCGTAGCCAAGATCCACGACTGGTGGTATGGTATTCACGCTTGCAATTGTCGCAGTGTTCGCCCACAAGATTGAGGATAACGCCAACCAAGAGAGAGCTCGGACCATCACTGATGGAATTTCTGCGACAAACTCCATCAGTAAGGGAGAAATTTATACTCGAGCGATCCATCCGGTCTTGGTTGTGTCTCGGCGGTGTGAAATCGGATTTTGGGCGCCCACAAAGGAGGTACGAGAACAAGAAGCAGGCGAACTTCTCAGATCGGGAAGCATTGAGTAAGTAAGTGGAGTAAATGCGCTTCTGGACCTCTTGTACTTGAAGCTTGATATGTACATGAATGTTGAACCCCATGACGGTACCATTGTTTGCCTCCGGTATTGCCTCGATTGCACCTTCGACAGCAGAGTCCTGGTCGCATTCTCTCGCAAATGATGGATGGATGTGCTTGCATCTGAGGGGGGGATTATGCACGGTGCACACGAAACAGGCACGACGAGGCGTTGGACAGGTCAGACGTGTTTCGCATCTGTGTTTCAAAGGACATTCTATCATCTGGCAACGAAACTCTCCCTCGTTTTTCTCTGACTAAGTAAAACTGTTTTCGTGTAAAAAACAGTGAATTATGACTTCGGGCTCAGAACAACAGGATGGAGGAAAAAGAGCAACTTGGGCCACGAACATCTGCAGAACCTGCCAACGTTTATGATAGACCGAAGTGGTACTTCCCACGAGCGTGTTCAACGTCGTCGGCGTGGGTTGGTCATACCGCACTATGCATAATAACGGCGGTTCCCACTGCGGAAAACGCAAACAAGTGGTGGTAGTGTGTCGAGAAATAATTCTGCCACTAATGAATCATCGCATGTCCGACGAGCATAATGAAAGCTGGGACCGTGCGCGGCTTCAAGCCTGACCTGGAATAGAATACGATTGCAAACGCTCTCCTTGGGGGTACAAACTACGGCGTCTATGAACTCGACCCATCGCATCGCCCGCTGCGCCACCGGATCGGACTCGAGGCAGGATCAGGGACAGTCGTATTCCGATTTAGGATAACAAGTATACACGCGAGGTCGATTCGCCACTTGGGTATCTCGCATCATCCATGACGACGTCCGGATGCAGCTCGCCCAACGAGTTGCACGCGGACGTCTCACCACCCAGACGTACGCCGTCGGGGGACGCATATGCTAATGGCATGGACGGGATGGCGAGGGCGACAAGCCAAGCATGGACTGCCGGAATGCCATCGTGCCACCAAACAGCTCCCCTTCGGGTGCGGGCTGCTGCGCGCGCTGAGCCCTAATGTGCGCAATCGTTCTACCCAGCTGACGACTGACTAGCATATTGGAGATCACCCCGCCATGTAGTACATACCTACGCTACACTCATTACATTCCCTTTTTCGGACATGGCGTGCTGTAAACAGCGCGCCACGCTCGCCTACGCTTTTCCTCCAGTCTCGTACACACTCGACTGGAGTATTCACTCTCCTTTAGCGCGTATCCTCTAACATAGCATGTGGGACATGATGACAGAGGGGGACGACGTACCCGTCTGCACGATTGAGACTCTCCTTAACGACCCCTGTGACGCCGCGCATCATGTCGAGGCTCATGGCGAGGATGTGCGGGACAAGGTGAGGGAAGATGTGCGAGAGGAGGCCGGGATGGTCGGCAGGGAGCAATCTGGACCGCCAGCGACGCGGTCTTTGCGATGAAGACCAGTCTGGCGGCCCGCGGATGAGCCTGTGGTACCTTCTGGGACGGAGACAGTCGTGGTGGCCCATCGCTGTGGGAGATGGAGGATGAACCCATGGGCCCGGGTGTGTGCGGGTTCGGGGGGGGGTGCTACAAGCATACTCGCTGACGACGTCCTTGCGAATGTCATAGGTACTGTGAGTTCGACCTATATGGTATTGATAACCACGACACCCTGTGACACACAAATGAGCCTGTAGAAGGTCTTGAATAATAATAATCACACTGAGATGTAAGATGAGAGAAGAGCACCCAAGACTGACTGGAAGACAAACGCATGAAATTGAACGGAGAGCAGACAGAGGCAGCGCGGCACGAACTGTCATAAAATAAAATAGATAAGCTTTCCAAAAGATTCCTTGCTGATTTACCTACAGCGGCCAGGTCGGTATCAGCTCCTTGAGGTTATGGGTAGGCTCTTCAAGTTCGCTGAATAACTGTAACGGTGAGCCACCCTTAGCACTAGCGCGTACGATGATAAGGATGGCAGAGGTCAGCTCCTTGCAGGGTAAAAAGCACAGAAGATGATGATTACAAAGTACACCTAGCAGAAGACAGGATGCGATAAAGGGCTGTAGAGTAGTCGACAAAAATGAACACGAGCGCTCTTACGCAGAGCTCTTCTAGTGAGAATATGTAGATAGGTCTTGGAGCGAGTCTCCTCGGGGATCACCTGCCCTGAACCTGATCTCATCCTGCACTGAAGGCATTTCACCTCCCGATATATGATGTCGACCCACTTGTACGATGATTAAGAAGGGAGATAAACCCTACCAAAAATGATTAACTCAGCGGCGTAGGAAAAGATAGACGACACACAATCAGTTGGGCTGCAACATTCATACTGGACAATGCGGCCGGGCTATTTGATATCAAAAATCCAAGCACAACAGCATTAGCAATTGCAGAGATGGCACCAGATTCAATAATCATGTATATTGAGGACTGGAATCGATTGGTTGATTTGGCTGTCCCATAAGCCATTGTCCGACCCATCTGCCAGAGACGAATCACAATTGCACCCGTGACAGAAGTATTGAGTGTGGATCCACAGGCCCATGCAGATATAACGAGGTTGGCCGTCGTTGAAGCACGATACCCCCCACTCGAGACTCCATAAACAGACGAAGCCGCATAAGCAGAGCCTAAAAGTAGGTCAGTGAGTAAACCCAGGCAAACCCATGGAATTTACGAACCCACGCAACCAGACAGCAAAATGACCTGCACTTCAATTTCAGTGAATGTTACAGGAAATCTCGATAATCCATTCCTCACAGGAACTATCACGACCCTCCAATTGTGCATAAAAACTGCGTAGAGTCTCCAAATCTTAAAGTTAACCAATGTGTGCGTCAGTACCTGCTGCATCGGCATGCACGTTAGTAAACATACAATGATTAAACCTTGCACAAGGACCTTGAAAGTTGATAGTCCCCTTGAGTATAGCTTGAGCATGTAATATTAGATGTCACGTACCAATGTTATGTAAAGATCGGCCTTCATCAGATATAGTATGCTGGCATAGTCAAGCCAATATATTGTGTCGTAGTCAGGTATGTCATCTGGTGCATAGACGAATGCCTCGAGGAGTTGTCGCAATGATGCCCCGACATGAATCGTACAAAGAAGAAAGAGCATCGTGGATGACACTACAAGTGTTCTGCCAATGATACACACTCAGGGTGAGGTTTCAAGATAGATCATCCTTGCACTTACCGACGTAGAGGGACAACCTTCCTTTCCCGAAAGAGAATGAACATACACAGCCCATAGAATATGCAGCTATCAACTCGTGAATATGGTTTGAGCGTCTCGTTTCAACCACAGGACATACTTGACGCCTACAGCAGAGAATATCAAGCTCAAATACCCGACAAGACAACACAAAACGTACCGTACAACACAGTTTCGATCCATATCCCAATGAGAGATATCTTCCCCATGGGAGGAAGCAAACCATTGCCACTAGCCATGTTTTCCTGGCTAGTGGTGGGGACACATGTGAGAGGCGTTTGTTAGCATTTTCCACGGTTAACACTACCTCCGATGCTGTGTCATGGCTCCAAGTTGCTTATTGATAATGATCTAATTTTGTCCTATCTGTGTCGCCAACAGCCTTGAGTCGTACCCAAGGTTGAACGACAGTGAGCTCGAGCCTTGTGCATGTGATGTTCGGGAGCACCGTCTAGACTATTGGCACGTATGAGATGTTTCTGCGTTGTTGAAAAGTCGACAAGTAAATTCATCACGGCTGAGTACTAGTCACTTTGGAGCAAAAAGATAGCGGAGCACAGTTGGTGGTATGTTGCTCAGGCCACAGGTCCACGTCCATACATAGTCTCCATGATGGATTCAGATGTGAGTTTGGGTGGTGCTCCGCAGTCCCGTGGAAAGAAATGAGCTGTGTCTGCGCTTCTACTTACGGACAGGTGATGGAAGACTGCCATGAGCGAGCAGCAATGCTGAAGCGACAGAACAGGGTGGGCCTATGTTTGTGGAGAGAGAGACAGAGGCAGAGGCAAAAGCTTGAAGAAAAGTGATTATATGTACGCTACGCAGGTGTGGCTATATATATGCGAGCAGAAAGGAATACAGTGAAGGAATGGATGACATAGGTGCGCGATTAATGAAAAGAAAGAATGTAAAAGTAAGCGTAGGCTAACAGCCAAGTCCTGGTGAGAAATTACAAGTAAAGTTAACGAAGGATAGTTTCCTGACAGTGTTCAGCTACAAAAAGGAACTTTCAACATGAACAGGGCCTATTTCCTTTGCGCGCCTCTTTGGCAGAAGCGACATCCATCTGTCGTCTTTGAGTATGCGTCCCTTGTTTCCAAAATACCTCTCGCTCTCGAAACTCCAGTCATCTAGGGCTCGCACCCATTGGCCTAGGCCATCGCAATACGTCTTGACTTGTGAGTTCAGGGGCTCTTCCCATTGGGGAAGAACTGCCATAGCAGCATGGAACCTGTCCATAACTCCCAGAAGGTAATCTTCGACCCACAACATGGCGCCATTGACGTCGGTGTTGTTTTGGTTCATGACACACGTGATGATGTTGTGTAGATCATCACCTCGTAGTTGCTCGAGGTTGTACGAAAAGATGTCCTTTGAAGAGATCATGTCAGCGTATGTCAACCTTGCTCTTATGAATGCAACTGACGTTACAAAACGCAACTAGGTCAACAGCCGCCTGAATCATTTCCTGAAGAGCAGGATGCGATATCACTTCGTCCGGGATGTCGAGGCCCAGTTCAAATATGGAAAATGAGGGTTTTACTCCGCTCGTACGACGTCTTGCATCGATATAGCTCTTGATGTCAAGAATACGCTCGTCTTTTTTGTCGATAATCTCCTGCACGACACTCTCGAGGTATTCATCCATGCTCTGAACGAACCTCTTCTGGGAAACTGCAGTGGCATTTTGTATAGTCCGTTCCCAGAACCTGATCAAAGAGAATCTATTTTCAAAGTCCTTGTGAACCCATCTATATACTCACTGGCGCGCTACTTCCCCTCCAATCCACTCTCCTTTCGGGCGAGACATATGAGGATTCCTGAGAGCATTCATAACCGCATCTTTTTGCGTACGGACCTCGGTGGGCGTAGACCTATCAGAATACTCGTCGAATAAAAACACCAGATGCATGAGTTCGCATCCAGCTCTAACGTGGTCTGTATGACAGTCTAAATAAATAATTGACTAATGTAGCGCTGTAATTTTACCTTTGTTTGCCGTAGGGTATGCTAAACAAGCGAGGAGATCTTACAATTGAAATGAATACACTAACTATCCACGAAGGAAGGCACTTACTAAAATCACAACGATTGAATGCATCTTGGGCCTTGGGGTTAAAGGCTCCGAAACTCGTGATCCAAGCGTCAGCCTCCTTCTTGACAACCTCGTAATTTGGATTGATCCGACGATGCCATGGCCACCGAGCAAGCACGTTCGGGATGAAGACTCTAGTAGGCATGCCATGTACACCGATCTTTTTCTCTGTGGCCACCCTTTTTCGGGTCACGGGTTCGTTGGTAACGCTCTTCTGCCTCGTGATCAGAAGAGAAGCGCCATGAAAGGCAAAAAGGACGAGTAAACTTCCGTTGAGTGCACTGAGCGAAAGTAGAATGGAAGTCTCCATGTTGGTACTGGAAGTATTGACCATGCGCCACCCTTTTATCTGTATCGATTCTACAGCGGTCTGAATTTCGGCTTTAAATGCGGCCAGGTTGAAAATTCGGAGAGCCGTGAAATGCTGTTAAACCTGTGTAAGGGGATCGGCAATACTTGCCATCCAGGTTCACATTCGCCACTTGGCCACATCGGGATGCTGTGGCCGCCAGTGTGAAATGATTCTTTTTGGTTCGACATTCGAGCCCTCAGTGAGGCCTGAGTCTCGGCATGGAACTGATCCAAATGTTCACCTTCATCACTTAGTAAATCGTGTCAGGTGAGACGTAAGTTGCCTGCTTCGGACATCTTACAGCGCTTTGCCAAGGTTTGCGGAAAATCGATTTCGATAAATCGCAACTCGGAGACTGCCAGGGCAAGGACCCTGAGTGATGAGAACCTGTGACTGTCACAAAGTGCTCTGCCATCACGAAGCACGATCATCGGGGCAGTCCCCGAGCCGCGACTTATAAGATTGCAAACTTCTGTAAAGTGCCTTGCGCTGTGCTGCGACTCGGTGCTCAGCGCTCAGCGCTCAAGGGGTTCCATTTCATGCACTGCAAATACGTTGCACGGCGCTATTCGCCCGAAATTCGCAAACACCTAAAGCATGCAGGCATTGGTGTCAAAGTGAGGCTGTGATGGGCCCGAAAGAGGAAGTATGCCTCGATCAAAACGCTACCACCAGGCATACCAGGTCAAATTGCAAGGTTGATTACAACATCAACTTCCATGAATGATACCGTCAAATTGATATTTCATTGTTTGCTGCTTCAGGCCTCTGGTCACGTCTACTCGCTGAAAACTCGTCTAAGAGCCTCTCCTGACCGCCCATTTATCCTGCAGAATTCCTCGGTACTCCGAGAATGACCCACCGATATGGTTACACATGATTACGCCATGATGACAGTAACTGGCGTGTTTGTGCGCGTTCCTGGTTATTAATCGCATTTTCCAGCAAGGACCTGCTAGACAGATCGTGAAGTGCGGACTGTTTGCGGATGCGGTCAGGAAGAGAGCCAAGGCGTCAAGATCACTGGCACCTCCACGAGGTCGCTTGCTGAGTTGTTGTCGTTCAAACCTGATAAAGAGGTAATCCGTTACTTCTCCACCCCTAGTTCACGGTATCCGAATCTTTACAGCATTCGTATTTGAGATCCGATAGGCAGTGATGCTCAGGCGCTCACCCATCCTGTGGTTGGCTAGTTCGCTTGACCGCGGTGGCTTTTATGATGCCACCCCTCAGTTTATCATTGGCTGTGGAAGTTAAGTTCATACAGCCCAAGTGTGTCGTAAGACGTGAGCGCTGCACAGACGTCGCCTTCGTCACTGCTGGCAAGGGGTAAATTCCGATTTCATCATCGCGCCACCACCGGATGCGGGTCAAAGTGCGGCCGTGTTTACGATCGTTTTCGCAGACGTTACCCTGGGACATCTGAGTCACAATGGGAGGAGACGTAGAACTCGGACGTCCTTCAGGTTGTTATACATTTAGTTTTGGCGAGGGTAGTAGGGCTGGACCTTGATCTAGATATCAGCGTAAAGCACTTCTCCAAGGTTGCTCTTGCATATAAGAAGTAACGTTTTAACTGAGCTGAAATCCGAAGCGGTCCATGGGGATCGAATGAATACTTGTGAATCAGCCTACTGAGACATTCTCGTCTACGTGACTGCTACTGTTCTGAGTATAAACATGCGAAGGGCGCAGGGAATGACTCAGGAACGAAAGGTGGGATCATTGTCTCTGCAACATTATAGGACCCAAGAATGTCATTGAGAATGACGACAAAGTAAAAAGGATGCTGTCTTGCTCTCCATCCGACACATGGAATTGAGAACAGAGATTCACATGGCGGGCCACATCGAATGATGAACCGCAACGAAGGGCGCATTGTAGCCCACGAAATCAAACTACGAGAACGTCTAGAACAACATCGACCATACACATGGCACCTTACACAGGACTCTCCTCGCGAGGATGTATTGTATGATGCACAAGGTCTCGTAGCGAGTCTTGAGAATATGTGCCCAGAAGGGAAGGATGTCCTACCTACATGCTGGAACAATGTTCCTTTCCCGAAAGCGTACGGACCTGAGAGGCCATATATGATGCATCCGTCTTGGAGTCTCGGCCATCAGACCATGACAACCTGATGCCTGCAGAGAACATCAACCTGAAATACCTGTAAAAGACAGCACGAGTGTGACGTACAGTACAGAATGGTTTCAATCCATATTCCCACAAGGGATATTACTCCAGCGGAGGGAGTACATCATTGCTGGTCACCATCTAGTGTGGATCTGATAAATGAGGTCGTGGGTAACGCGCCGCGGAATGTGCTGCGTTGCACTTCGAATTGACGCAAGGCAGCTGAAACCGCGTTGATGATGTTCTCTAGGAGCATCCTGATGCAGCGTACTTCTCGGAAGAGCTCGAATAATTCGTTTTTTTTTTTCCTCTGGAAATAGCGACCAGCTGATAGATGGAGTTCTTGGACCGGATAAAACATGATCATGGCATCCAGACCCACCTTGTTGCAACATCTTCGAGTGACATGAGACGCTTCCTTAGATCACCTGCTTGAGGGAAAACAAAAACCATGCCTGTGACGTCAAAACCGCTTGACCATCAAAATGGGCACGCAGAGTCAAAGTGCCCAGTGACACGAAGTCGAGCATGTCAAGTTAGGGCCGACTGGGGCCACCAAAACGATGGAAAAGAAATCCGATATCATGGATGGTGGCAGATGGATAGCGCAGCGAGCGGCGCACACAGCGATCCGAACTAACGTCGATACGAAGACGCCAGAGGCCAAATCCGAGTGATCAGGACCATTGGTACACAAACTGAACAAAGATATGCGCACCTGTAACACTCAAACTCATCAACTTGGTGTCCCAACGAGTCCCGTCAAGCGCCCTAGTCCACCGGGGATGCTGATTTGAAGTGCACTTCAGAGCTGGCCTGGGAGGCGTGTACTGGATACGTACAAAGGTCGCGGCAAACCCCGACCGAACATAGATCAGCTGTAGCCGACAGTGGTGGCAGGAGCACGAATAAAATAAGAGGGCAATACAGAAATGCCATACCAACACCGGGCTAGCCTGTATTGTGGCCCCACCTGCAAGATATACGTAACCTCTACATAGAGTCTTCGATTGCTTTTGTGAAGCCTCGAGGTCTCGGTCCCACTTGACAGTGACACGTAAATCATTGCTGAGTATACAACGAGGACAGTCTACATTGGACGGCACACTAAAAATAGATTGTGGGTATGCTAGGGCGACCTCTCGCGAAGAGCCTGGTAGAAATTAGACGCCTGCACCGTAGGCGAAGGTAACGGTCCGCTGGCGGGAATATATAGCGCAAGGTGGTAAATCTGATAGCGAATCTCGAGAAGCATCCACTCGGAATGTGATTTCGTCCAGTGTTATGGTGGAATTACGTCCAGAAATGTGGTATACACCAGCCTGCGCCACGATCAGGAGTGTCGACGTCGTCTACCGAAACGAATGAGATCAATGTACAGAAGAAAAGAAAAATATAAGCATACAAATATTTGAGCAGCAGCACTTATTGCGGACGCTGCGAGATAGATGTTCGTTGCGAAGAGTCCGAGCAAAGTAGTATTGCTGATAATAGAGATGGTGCTTGACTCAATCATTATGTATATCGAGGATGCGAACTGATTAACCGGCGTGGTTGTCAAAGCGGCCATCGTCCGACCCATCCACCAGAGTCGCGTCACGATCGCCACCGTGACGCACACATTGAGAGTGAATCCAAACGCCCATCCCGATATGATGAGATCCACCATTGCTAAAGCATTCCTGTCGGCCACATAAACGGACGCAGCCGCAAAACCAGATCCTAACAAGATATCAGCAACATATATCGATGATGTTAATATATTGGCTAACCCACGCAACCGGACACTAATACAACCTGTGGAGCAATCTGAGTGAACATCCCTGGTCTTGGCGCTTAAGTGCTCACAGGAAAGACGACGGCCTTCCAGTTGCCCATGAAAACTACATAGAGCCGCCATACCTTATAGGACGACGCGAGTGAGCACGTTAGTTCCCCCGTCAATGTAATTATGTTGAACATACACAAATAAAGTTATGAATGAGCATCTTCGTAACTCCCTTGAGCATAACCCAAGCATCCTAAAATCAAATCTTACGCACCAAGATGGTAAACAGGTAGCTCTTCATTGTGTATAGTGAGCTGGTATAGTCCAGCCAATATACCGTGGAGTAATCAGGCACGCGCGCTGACACATACGCAAATGCCTCGAGGAGTTGTTGTAAAGATGCCCCGACATGGATAGTAGAAAGGAGGAAAAGTATGGTGGATACAACTAGCAGGACCCTACCGATCAGACGTTCAGTAAGGTGCATCCAAGAAGGATATCCCCACACCTACCAACGCTTGGGGTCTCTTTCTCGCAAGAGTACGAACAAACATACGCCATACAAGACAGAACTAAAATTTTATTGGTTTGGGGTTCCGTCTGAACCGATAAGACCTACTTGATGCCTGCAGGGGTGAGTTTAAAATGAAAGTACCCGACGAATTGACATACCGTAACACACAGTTTCAACCCATATCCCGAGCAGGGATATCTTTGATATGGGAGGAAGTATAACATCGCTAGCCGCCATCTTACGGGGATCAGCGGCGTGCAATGAAAAAAACGATATCTATTTAACATGTCGTGGTGCCTCGTGCCTGGATTGCGCTCAAATCCTAATTCGATTGCCGCAATCCAACTACGTCCGGGACGTCACTGATGTTTCGAGTCGTGGCCGCGATTGCAGCCCGCTCGTGTACAAGCTTGGGAGCGAAAATCACTCTCTGGAATGATGAACAAACCCGTGATGTCGCTTGTGTGCAGCTTTCAGCGTACAACAACCACGGTCATAGCGTATCTGGACCAACCTCTTGGCAACATTCTTGAGCGGTGCGCCACATCCCATACGCGATCACGGACCCACTGCGGGGATTGCGAAAAAGGACGTCGAAACCGCATGGTCATCCTGTCTGCAAACGTGCACATTGATAGAGCGCGATCAGATGCACCGTGTGATGGCTTTAAAATGCACATTGCTGAACGAGGAGAGGCGGTGTAGTATCACGGTCGGAGGGAGTGTGTGTCCGAGGTGCAATGGTACTACAAGCGTTGGGCGGTACCGATCTGCTTGAAGTCCTGTGCCAAGATGCGGTCCATGTAGGCACCCTCAGCGAGACTGGCCAATACCTGAAGGCCTGATGTCCGTGAGTGTTCTGGTGGGGGTGCTTTCTCCTTAAAGGCGAACCAGTTGTTGAAGAAGTGCAAGTCTGAGTTGGAGCGTAAATCGTGGGAAGACCCGTTTCTCGTTACGACGCAACTTGAACCACCTTCTACTACAACACAGCAGACACTGTGATTGTGTATGTACCAGCCGGTTACAGCGGTACAATTCCTTGCCAAGTTTTGAGTTCCGAGAAGCAGCATCATAGTTGGACTCCCGAGTCGATGTCTTTTCAAGCCCTACCTAAGTTTTTAGCACTCGCAAAAGGCACTCTTGAGTGGCAGCCGTGCCAGAGACGAGTGCCAGCAGCTGTGAGACACCACTACACATGTCGTCCAGGCTACGCGATCCTGTTCTTCGTTCGGTGATGCGTCGACTGAGTCAGAGTCTGACACAAGCTCGGTTAGGTGCGGAGGTTTTGCCACCTTTATCTTTCATCAAGTGATGCATCATTCATTTGATTTGCGACAGCCCGGTTACTTGAGCAACACGTTAATGTTCGATCATCGGCTTCAAGCTACTGAGGTGTTCCCTGGAGCTGTCCTGGAATATCCGAAGACACGGCCGCCTCGTCCGTTCAAATAGGCGAATACGACAGCAAGAAGATCCGGGTGCAGAAATCTTGATAGTGTTTCATTGAGCTCCCACCAATGTGGACCTTTGTAGTCATGATCAAGTCGAGACAGACGGACCTCACAGACTTAACATGAAGATGGCACACCACCATCATCTCACTTCCGACAGGGTAGGTCACAGGCAGCTTTACGCGGAAAGTTATGTGGCTGAAACTTGGGACAGAACCCCACGGATCTACTCCCTCCCGGCCCGGACGGGAAAGTCACGCGTGGGAGACATCCTCGCCACCTAGTGCACCCGAACTTATTTCAATTCGACGTTACATCACTCCACCAGTGATCTCTATCTCCTACTTACGATGTCAAGGGGTTCAAACACCCTTGGTTGGGGCTCACACTCCTTATTCCGCTGATCGCCGTCTGAAAGACGACTTGATCAGGCCGCAGACGTGTTCCTCCGCAAATGGCTGCTTGGCAGTGGACCGCTACTCCTCGTTGCACGCTCGCATCTCCGAACCGGCCATGACCAAGACACTAGCACGACTCGGAGATGTACGTAAAGTTGTTATTTGGAGACAGCGCCGTTTGGTTTCCTTCCAGATTGGTACGGTCACGCAGATCACTGACCGTTTATATCGATGGCCTCGGTCACAAAAGGACAGGTCGGTAGACGTTTAACGAGTCAGGAGCTTACGCCCATGCAGGTTTTTTGAGTGGGCCGCGTCTATCCACACGAACTACGACATGACCCGCTCGGAGAACCCTTACAAACAAGGTCCCCGCTTGATGGCATTACCATTCACTTGGATGTCACCTCTCTCGCCTCGGTGTCCAGGATCCCAGCGCAATCACTCTCGATGCTGTTCACCATCAGCCACGGATCCATGAGGCAAGACCCACACGGTGCGAGTGTCGAGTGGGTCTCCATTATGCCTCTGGGCTCTCGTCACTACCATTCAAGTGGGAGTTGAATCAAACCCAGACTGTCACGGTCCGAGAGCGACGCTGTCACTCGGCCTTACCGCTCTGAATTTGACGCGCCTGGCCATGGCGATTTTGATTGCACGTACACTCCGTGGTGTAGTCCCCGTCCATGAGCCATACACGAACGCCCGACAAGCAAAAAGACCGATGTCGTCCTTTCTGTCGTCATCACAAGTCCCCATTTCACCGCCCTCGCTAGAACCCAGACAATGAGGTCGGTGCGCCGTGGGGGCTTGACCCGCCCCGGCCCACCAGCGACCGTGCCAGCTTTTGAGACTTGTCTCTCGAAAAACACCGCCGTCTTCACGCTGCCTTCTTTCACTTTTACCTCGCGCCTTGCAGCCCTTTTTCATCTCGATGTGACCGCTGACCGGGATGGCTGCGCGCCGGACCACGGCCTTGGGACAGGCCCAACCCTGCCCTCTACTCCCTTATCCTTCCTTCCGCGGACCGGGACCTCTCCCGCTGCGGAGTCATTGGACTCGGGGGCTCACGCTTCAAGCTCAAGCTCCAGTTCCTCGTATGTGCACACGCCGATGCTGTGCCGGTGCGTGTCCGCTGCGGTATCGATAGAGGGACTCGGAGAGCGCGGCGAGTGGGCACCTCACCTCGCGAGGTGCTGTACTCGACGGTGTTGCCTTCTTCCCCCTTCCCCGTCTCTCCCTTCCTCTTCCCCTCGTCTCTTTGTCCCTTTCGTTTTCCTCGACGCCGACGCCTCATTCCCCACACGCCTCAGGCTTGGTTTTTTTTTCTTTGCGCACACACCATGGATTGCTGTGGCGTGACATCAACGGCCGTTCCCTCCCCTCCCTTCGACGGACGCGCACCGGACCCAGAACTGGGCTTGACGACACCAGCGAGGGTTGGATCCGCCCCCCGCCCCCCGCCGTGTGCGTGACCGTACGGACGACGACGCCCACACACGCCCCGACGTCCAACGCACTGCAGCAAACGGTGCCACTCCTATCGAGCGAGTCTGTCTACCAGCGCCAGCACATGACACCACGGTACGTATGTTGACGCACGCACGTCGTCGATCCCCAGCTCGGTCGGTCGGTCGCGAAAGTAGCACGTCCGTCTACCTAAACAATTCAATGATGGCCCGTACAGCACACCATTGTGCCCTCTCACCCAGTCTAGCGACAAGGGTCGAGCCAGGGCATACATCGAATCGCACTCACCTACTGCTCACACCCTCACCGAAAGACCTCTTCATCCGAATAAAACAGACAAAAAACGGGCGTGTATAAACGACGATTATAACGTATTAGAGAACTGCACCACGCCGGCCGTCCCCCAACAACCAACTTCCTCTCCTCTCTCCTCCCCTTCCCCACGAGAGAAGAAAGAAAACAAGGAAAAAAGGAGAAGGATGAAAGAGAGGAGGGCGGGGACGCGGCGCCATCTACACTATTCGAGAGACAGGTTCGAGAAATAGATATTAGAATACGAAACGAGGTCGAACAAAAATGCAGGTATGAGTATAAAAGCGTTTTTGTAGAAAAAGAGTCACAAGGTAGTGTGGCGCGAAGCCGCGAGGAGAAAATCAAAAAACAAATCAAAAACGAACCTAGACTAAGAGAAGCAGAAACAAATAAATGACAGCCAAAACGACAACGACAAGCCGATATGCACATGAAAGCATGCTTGGAAGAGTAAGAGGGAAAACATAGATAGTAGCCAAACGACATGTGTGATAGATGGGCCACCCGGCATAAGGTTAAATGTCCCGCTGGCAACAGGAACCAAGACAGGCCAACCAGCGCGCCTGAACGGGGCTACGAGAATGCGAGTGGGGCTTGACGGGACCATAAAATGAGCGTACGACAGCAAAGACACGAAAGCAATGGCATAATTTTTGATGTGTAGTGGTGGTATCATCGTTGAATGCTCTATTCCCGCGGCGGGGCAGACTCGATGGGCCAGATCGGTTCCCGGTTGCGTTCCCGCTCGACCGTTCGAGCCAGAGGGGCGGAAGGCGTCGGGGGATTCAATCCCGTTTGAGGCGGTTGTTGTTGGGGGGGCTGCTCGTGGGGTGGAGGTTGTTGAGGTGCGGGTTGAGGCAACGTCTGGGCCTGATGTTGTGGCTGTACTTGTGGCGGGGACGGCTGCGGAGGAGGTTGTGGCGCACCCATCATCTCGTCGAGTCCGCGCTTGATGCCTGCCATCATCTTGTCCGTCTTCTCAATCAGCTCCTCCAATCGCCTACGTTGCTCATGGAGTTCCATGTAATGTTGTCGCAGCTCGCCCGTTGTCGGCACGACGGCTGCCAATACCCCGTTCATGGTATCGTGGGGAGGTGGCGAGTGCCCATGTCCGAGGCCATAATACCCATGACCCACACCATGCGGTGGAGGGAGAGCATAGCCGACGCCCGCAGCAAGTCCAGGGTTTAATGGAGAATGCGTTCTGCTGGGTGCATTAGAACCGGACCGCATATAGCTGGACTGTGCACCGCCAAAATCACGGGCACCAAGAAGACCAGGTGGACCGTACCCGTATCGTTCCCCTAATGCGGCGTTCAATGGAGGTAAATCGAGACCAGGGTGAGGCGAGGCGATAAATGCTCCATGGCCAGAGGGGACACGTCCAAGATGGTGTGCGAAGCGATCCAACTCGGGGCCAGGTTGCATGACGCGAGGGAGGGAATGGCCTCGGTCACCAAGTGCTTCCACGATTTGATGATGCATGCTCAGTGCACCTTCAGCCCATAAAGAACTGTGAGAGTCCCGAGAGGCTTTTCGTGCGGATGCACGCTCACCCTTGCCCCGTCCCCGACCACCGCTCTCCTGTGGTGACTCGTCGTCAGGGTCGCCCATATCCTCGTCCTCGTCCTTCTCGCGGACACGGCCTTTCTCACGATCGCTCTTCCCTCTTCGGGCACGTTTCCGCCGGGGTTGTGGTTCTTCGACCTCATTATCACTCTCTTCCCCTCCCGTGTTTGCATGTTGGCTGCCACCCGATTGGCCGATTCCAACGAGAGCTTCTGCCGCTTGGTGATCTGTGATGCGTGCCGAGGACATGCCAGCTGCGGCAGGAACACGTTTCCGTCGCTTGATCACGGTCTTCTTCATCGAGTTGGGGCGATGAGTACCATGAAGCTTGAAGTAGAGGCCTATTAGTGGGAAAAGGGGTTGGTCAGATCTGCTCGGCGATGGAGAAGTGACGTAGAGAGAAGAGATTGGAAACGAACGATAACACCAGGCAAAGCGGATCAAGGCAAGGCCCCACGACATGAGTAGATAAGATAAGTAGAAGCGGTGCAAAGGAAATACGAGATGAGATGAGATGAAAGAGCGCGACACTGGAAGCGAAGGGCGTGCAGGAATCCCGGATGGGATCAACGTGCACCCAGCCATGTTACGAAAAATAACAGATGTCCAGGGAATAATGACGACGGCAAGGAGACATGCACAAGCACAGCAGACGTGAAATGAGATAGAAACGCACCGCATGCATTGCAGATGTTGTTACCCACGTCGTCCCTCCTCCAAAGGGGTGTAGTGCTGGTGCCACAGTTCGCACAGCTGAGCGCACCGACTGCAGATTTTGCCTTCTTAGCAGGTGCAGGGCTGTCTCCGTCTGCGCCGGGGGAGGAGGTATCGGCTGCTGGCGAGGCTGCCTGAGCAGCAATGGTCGGGGTCTCGTCTGTGGTCGCGGGTTCGTTGTCAAGCTTGCCGGAAACTGTAAGGGAATTGTTTAGCGTCGGGCAACCCGCGCACGCGGTGGATCCTCCAGTGCCATCGCAACGACCATCCCCAGGGCACGTGCCTCCAGCAGCGGTGGCCTGCGCACCTGAGGCAGAAGAGGGCTTGACGGACGAGGACTTTTGTTGTGCAGGGGAGGGCTCAGACTGGGCAGGATCCGTAGTTTTGTTAGAGTGCTGATTTTGGGAAGAAGATGACGGTGCCGGAGGCAGAGATGCCTGATTTGGATTTGACATGTCGGAGTCGCCGCCACCGTTGGCGAGCTGGGAAGGAGGATGCACAGAGGTAGAGGTAGCAGAAGGCGTTGGAGTACGGGCCAGGGAAGTGGGACGGGCCACCTTGCGTGATTTGAGGTAGAGACCTAGAGACGATAAACGACGAAAGACGGCAAGCAAAGAGCCCACGAGTTGGGCACATTTCAATCAGCACACACTGCTACTGCACTGACGAGACGGTAGGTAGGACAAGAGCGTAGGAAAAAAAGAATCTGGGCCAATCGCGATCATGACCGAATGGACATGCCGTGAACACGCGTTGTAGATGTAACCGCAACGCAGCATGATGATACATCTACCGGCTAGGATGGAGCGTGTCTGGACAAAACGGGCGCCCGCGACCCAACGCGTGGCACGGGATGTGACACGTGATGGGGAGAGGAGGAGGAAATGAAAGTAGATGAGATGAAAAAGGATGGTATCGACTCACCACAAGCATTGCAGATGGTCTTGCCCTGGGCATCGCGTCTCCAGAGGGGCGTGTCGAAGGTGCCACAGTTTGTACAGCCGGTGCGCTGCTGTTGTTGAGGCTGCTGAGCTGGCTGTTGTTGGGGTTGTGCAGGCTGTGGTGCTGGTGCTGGTGCTGGTGCTGGAGCTGGAGGAGGGGCGGCGACCTGTTCTGAGGGCTGAGATTTTTGTTGATCTGACTGCTGCTGCTGTGCGGGAGGGTCGTCGGCGGATGGTTGTTGTGCACGATCTTTTTGCTGGTGGACGAGGCCGGCGGCGAAACGCTGATGTAAGGTGTGGGCGGCATCGGGAATGACGGAGGAGGGGGGGTGTTGGTCTTTGGGAGTGCCAGATGAGAACTGCTGTTGTATGCGGGAGAGATGGTGCATGTTGAGCGCGGGGGGTTCCATTACGATTGGGGACATTTTTGCAAGGTAAATCTAGAGATAGAATTAAAGAGGCTGATGTAGTACGATTGATATTGAGAGACAATGAAAGGATACGAAGAGGGAGGGTGGAGGAAGGGGACTGGGGGATGGGGATGGAGGAGAGACGGGGACAAGAAGGAGGTGCGCGGAGAGTTTATGATTTGTGTGAACGGGAACCGATAAACTAAGAGATAACCACAAAAAAAGTAAATCCGGCCAATCAGATTACTCGCTTTTCGAAATCACACATTTTCTTCTTTCTCACCCGTTTGACTATCCCGCATCGTCCACTTGGACGGCGAAAATTTATCGCTAATAATGGGCGCGACCATCTCGGAAATCTGCGTCGAAATTACATACTGAGGCGTACATCATTATTTTGACTTGTTGATTTCGTGGCGTCAACACGCTCCCAGGGTCAAATCTTATCTCACACGCGCGGCCTCCCCCTCTTTGGTCAGCGACGACGCTGGCAGAGACGCGGGCGCACAACGTCGAGCACGTCCCTCTAGTCGCCGACCTCGCTGACAGGGCGGCCATCGTGCAGCGCTCGGAGACCGCGACGACGCCATCAGCATCGCCGCCCTCACGGCTGTATTCCCCCCCTCTCTTGTACGTGATTCCGTGAGTGTCCGGGTGACCCGACTTGGAACGTGTATCGTCCTTCGGGACCCTCTACGCCCGTCGCAACCCGCGGCCACCAAAGATACACTCCCATCACACCCATCATTGGTCGGACGCCATGGCGCGACCGCAATGTCTCACGCATGCATCGGCACATTTATCAACCTTTGGTTTCGCCGTCACTTTATCGCCCGGTCGCACACGCAATACTTGCATACGTGTTCGCGCCAGATTGGGCCCGTTGATAAGATAAGACAAGGAGAAATACCCCCGGTTCTGCTTTCCTTTTTCATCCTTTTTTTTTTCCTGTCTGCTTCCGCCGGTTTCGTCACGCGAACGTACAAGGACCACAAGGTTCGAGCGCAGGTCCCGTCAGAACGTGCCACTACATAATTAAAATTCTGACTGCGATCGAGCAGTTGAGATGCGACGGCTCGATGGCGCACTCTCAGCCTGGCCTCCATTCGCCCACAAGCCATCTAGGCGATGTCCTCTTTTCCCGGGTTGTCGGCGGCCAACGCATCGCGTGACACTTTTGCTGCGTGACACCGTGACACCACCCCCGTTCGCTTCCGACTAGGCGAGAGAGAAAAAAAAAAGATTTGACGCTGACCCTGTAGATTTGAAACCCGACGCGTTATCAAGACCGAGAGCCTGAAACTCGAGTCCCACATTGTGCGTTGCGCGCGCTGTATGGACTATCTATCCCCGCCTCTCTTTTAGATTTACGACAACCGCCGATGAGCCGTTCCTCGTGTATAGAACGTCAGTTTGCAAATTACCCCAAACGCATGTCATGCTGCACTGGGGTATGTTGTGGCTCGCTCGTCCTACGGTTGGTCATGGCATATCCCTTGTCAGCGATTAGCGACGTCGTTGCCGCGCCCCAATGGCGTCCCACGCGCAAGCCAATCACAATTTTAACGTTGGGCCGACCTGTCAATGAGTCCCCCCGTTTCGAAGTGAACAAGGGAAAAAAAGGGACGCACCGACGAACGTGCGGGTCGACGTAAGCGCAGATGACAGAGTCGAGCGGGAAATCCCGCTCGTTAGAAATCCCACTTGGTTTCTCATCATCACCCATCATGTAGATATCGCGCCTCGTCCTGTCCGTCTGATACGAGCGACACGCCCACCTGCGTTTCGGGCGATGCAGCCGGATCTCGTCGGAACCTCGACGCCCCGGTGGACACCGTAACGCCATGCAGTGCACCTCTCACCGAGTCGGATTTACTTCGAACGATATGACGGACGGAGATCGACGCACGAGAGTATGAACTGAGCGGGTGCTCGGACGATCAATGTGGAATGAGCAACACGAGGCCGCACGCATGTCGACGATGCCAGTGGCAGCGTACTCAACGGAAAAGGACCAACTTGGGGCTCAAAGCTGACGTGCACGACTCGAACACAGCCGACGTGATCGAACACACGACCGGAGAAGAAGTGAGATGTGCATGCAGTAGGATCCCCGCTGGCAGGGCTATGCATGCATGTGTGCATCATCATACAGCATCGCCCACGATCGATCCACCATTGTCATGACGGGGTTCCACCCGCTCATGAGAGTCAGCTCGCTGCAGGCCAGTACTATTGCTCTCACACATTTGGACAGCTTTGGCACACGACATGTGGTAGTGGGAAGGTCCACCGCAATGGGCGCTTGGCAGTGGAGCGAACTCGCTGGCCTGAAACAGTGAGGCCCCAGGGATCGCATCGCAGCCTCGGGCGCTTTGTACACCACCTGACAAAAACGGCGAATCAGTGTCTGCACTGCGACGGTGATGCAACATTATTGATGCGCCCTATCGCGCAATGATCACCGTCATCTGTTTCTGCTATTCACCCCAGTGTCGACAACAGTGCCTGTGCATGAAGAACGCAAGGCGATGGCGATGTAACACGCCATCGGGGCTGCGATGCAAAGATGGCAAGGTGGAGGGATGGGATGGAAGAGATGGTGCGTCTTCATGATTGCTCGGACGAGCCGAGAGAACGTTAACGTCGATGTGACCATAGCCTCGAGGGCAGATCGTCTACATACGAAACACTGCCAAGCGACGGCGTCGCCATGCGGGCCATGCACACATATTGAGGATTTCAAGGGGCGTCTTGAAGCACGACGTCCTGCCAGAATGCGCGTACAGAGAAGAGAAGAGGGTCCCTCGGCTATGCATAGCCCCCTACATGTGCGTGTTCATAGTCACTGGCCTCGTTGGACGAACCGAAAGAACACTATCGTTTTCAGACGCAGATTATCTACGAGACACCCGGCACGAATAGTGGTTCGAACACCACGATCGCACGAGCACTTCGTCGCGATCTGGCCTGCGCATATATGTACAGGCATCGCATCCTGCAGCACGACGGTTGGCATACATATGCACACACACAACACTACCACGGTCATTATTGAGGACTCGCTTCATTGTATATATCCACGGCTAAGTGATACTGCCTCGCAATCATTGGGCTATCGTTTGTACAGGAACATAGGACGTGCGGACGTTTCACGCAGCCTCCCCCTATCATCCTATCGCACGTATGCACGCACGTACGCACACACGACACGCACGTCGATAGGGCCATTCGCATGTTGGTCCACGTGGGTCCATATCCGCTCTATATATGAGCATCGATACATCCATTCCCTGGTGTGCCGTTCAGAGTTTGGATGATGCGTGATGGATGATCGATGATGTATGAACGAGGGTAGGTACCGTCGCAAACTTTTCTTTTTCACACCTTCCTTCTCTCTGTTGTCTGGGTGTCTACTAAATGTCTTGCCAAGGCAAGATTCAGGCACTCAGTGAAGACGCTAGATATCGTTCGCTACGACGCCAACGTCGAATGCGCGCCACGGATCTGCCGGCGCCGACGAACACGGGGAACCCCGTGACCCCGTTTCGTTCGCTTCGAAGACGGCCGATAAAGAAGAGAAGTCGAACGAAGAAGAAAGAGCGAAAAAGGCCGCACCCCCGAGTCAAAATGGCGTGCGTGCGCGTCACACGCCCTTCATTATGCACATACGTCTGTATAATATGATGAATCACGACCATTGCGACCACGACCACTGCCCCCATCCTCGGTGGTCGCCGTGCCCGATTACGCTCTTCGACCCCACGCACGAAGATGCCCGTGAATGCGCATCAGGATCGCGATCGCGCGCGCGTGCATGTATAGGAATAACCACGTCCCCCGCCCTGGCCTGGACCGTGCTGTAGTCAAGCGTCACGGTTCGATCCGTCCGAGCTGCAGAAGAGGACGTAACATCAAGAGAAAGTCTTTGTGGGAACTACACGAATCCTGGGGAGAGGATTGCAGGGGCGCGTGTGCCGATTGTACCCCATGAATATCACGGAGAGACTCGGCATACCGGTCCGGACTACAGCTGCGCTGTGCAGAGTGAACGAGCAAAAGGTTCTGGCACGCCTCCACGGGGTGGCCCGAATTCGGAAGGCCTGTTAGCTGCTGCGGTGCTACTCTCCTGGTGAGGCTACTTGGTCCTGGCACTCTCAGGCTCAGGCCATCAACCCTGAGGTGACGACCACTTCATCATGCAGGTCGCCCAGAACTCGATTGATGCCTGATTGATATATATTCACGGTGCGCATTTGTCGTGCCACAAGCCAGATCGGCCATGGCGACGGCATGCGATTCATATGTGCTGCACTAGGGCACAATCCCAAGTCGGGGAAAGACGGACTTGGTCGGGCTACTTGTGAGTGTGGGAGAGCAAGACCACTCGCCGTCGGAACGGCACGCACGCGATGGGGCCGGGCGAGGGGGACGGAGCGGGACGGTGCATAGGATCCCCATCGTTCGTATGTTCATGCGAGGTTCGGACCACCAGGCTGGTCCCTGCTGCAGGGGTTGCCTCGACCCTGACGTGACCGCATCCTCTCTGGCCTCTCTTCATCTTGATCTATCACCGTCTTGTGACCGCTGGGGACGAAAGCAAGGTTTGGAAGGAGACGGTGTGCGGTTTTACGCCCTCCCTTTCTTCGGCGTGACCCTGTCGCGCGACGCGGGGTCGATGGTCAAAACCCCCTCGAACGAGCCGCCAACAATCGTTCGTTCGTGCACCGTCGACGACAACTCCAAAGAGCAGACTCACTGCGCACCGCGCGCCATCACACGAACGGACGGACGGATCCACTTTCATTGATAATATCACTGGTGTTCGCGCGAAACTCGGACGGACGCGTCCCCGTACTGGAGCGTTGTTTGGACCCTGAGGTGACGTGGTTTTCTCCCTCCCCCCCTCTACGTCCAGCCTGTTTAGGCATTGGGAACACTCCTGATCACGATCGCGACACGAACCGGGTGTACATGTACGCTTCTCGCCATGATAAACTGGCCGGCCACGCTGCGAACTCGGCGTATCTTAAAGACGACAAGACGGTACTGGAGAGAAGACGCTGCGCACTCCCCTCTCTGGCGCACACTTCGCACCGACGAAGCCGCATCAGACACGGACTCCACACCTAGAAAAGGGTAGCGGAGGGGGTGGGACACGTCACCTGTACCGGTTGAAGTCTTGGACGCCGGCGGCGACCCTGAGGATGTCACACCGCCACCTTCATCGTTCACGCGCATTCTGCTGTGCGTATCTGGATGCAAGTCCGTGTCACATTGCATGGCCCATCCATCAAGCCTCAGGTCTCAGGAAGCAAGGTACATGTATTGGTACGCATCCATGGTACACATGTACGCCCCACCCATCACGTCACCCGGCCCCACCCCTCCTACAAAGCGTCCCTTGGGGCACCGTGACCTCCGAGGGGCCACTTTCCACTCGCAATATAGTATGGTATGTATGAGCGTGCATACATACCTTGATGTGGACGACGCGCACGAGCCTATGCGTCGTTGGGCTCGCCAAGCATGCCTGCGTCTTCGTCCAGATTCCGATCGCGACGGACGTAGGACCCCCCTGGGCCTGGATGTCTCCATCGATCCCGTCGTTCGCCGTTTTGCAGTGTCATTATCGGCCACAAATACCCTGACCTACCCTACCAGTGATCGCTCTCCCCTCACACTGTCAGGGCTCCTTCGGAACCCCGCACCGATATCATACATCGACGCTCACCGCCTCATTCCCACCATGCTTGAAAAGCCACGAGAAGAAAGAAGGAGGGGGAGACGGAGAGCTTTGAACTATGCATGATTGCATTTACTTTTATGAACTGTTGTTCCCGCCCCCGCGCATTTGTCGAGTGGATCTGGTTTCTCGGGAGGGCATACCGCGTCGTGATCGAGCATGTTGGATGACAATGTTACTTCTTTTTTCAAGATCAGGCGAACTCAGCCTGTCGTTCCCGTCGCTCGCGCCATGAAAAGATGACGTGGTGTGCAGCCCCGTGCGGTTAGGTTATCTGCTGGTTCTGGGATGACAAGGTGAGGTTCCTTTCTATCTGCGTTGGGTCCCACTTGACACCAGTGAGCGTAGGGCTCCAGCGGAAGTGACATCGAGCCCCACTTTTCGATGCGCGTTGTCGACTTCACCGTGCAGTTTTCGAAACGAACTCCTGCTTGCGTCATCAATGATCATCCTTCCCCTGCGTGGGTGTCTTGCACTCTGATCCGACCGATTCGCTTATACCATTCACTTTAAAGTGTTGGTACCGCTAGCTTGTGACGTATGAAGTACCGTTTGCACAAAAAATCAGCGCGACACCTTTCCATTAAAAAAAAATCCATACAGGGGTAAAAAGTAAATTAAGTGATCATTGGCTCTGTACATCATGGGGTGATTCTCGATTAATACAGCTGCACACCACATCTACCATGCCTCACAAAGAACGCATTTCGAGTACTAGAAAAGCATACGTCATCTATTGTACCATCTGTCATCCAATTTCGCTCCAAATTTATTACTGCGACCGGCGCCTCTGCCACTCGCTTGGAACCTCAGTTGAACCATCTCAAATCCCCCTTTGTTCGGTTGGGGTAAAGTAGGTGGCCCCGCGGATCATACTCCATTGACGGAAGTACGTCCGTGACATGCGTGATAAGCCTGATTCTGACCGTTCAAAGTCCTTCTCTCTCAGAACCTGCCCTTGCAAAATTCTGCCCATGTGCGTGTGTGCAAATGGCTGCCCTCGAGTCCGAATTGCAAGGAGCGTCATCACACAAGGCAACGGTGTTCCCGAAAACGTCATTTCCACCTCCTGCAATCCAGGGGCGTTGAACAGATTCCGTCGAATCGCTGCGCCGGGGGTCGCTTCTTCCGTAGGTATGCCAAGGAAACGGGAGAGTCGGAGGTATGACCCATAGTCTCTCAGGTAGAGCTGCCCAGCGAATAAGTTCAACTGGTCGATCAGATCCCAAGGTGGAGTCCAGTCGGACGGTAAACGCGGGATCGTATACAGTCTCAGGTCCTCCGATGGTTTCATCCGTTCCGATGTCCGTGGCGCATAAAGATGGAGGTAGACACATTCACTTGCCCTGATGTTCGGCAACAAGCGCTCTACTTCAAATGGGCTTAGCAGAACTAGAACCTGCTCGAGTGTATTCCTACGGGTGAGGACCCATTGAACCGGTCGAAGGTATTGATCAATGGTTCCTCGAGTCGATTCCGGATCGATCGTCCTGCAGAAGTCTGCTGTCGCCAATATGGATGGGCTCCAGACGTCTGCATCAAGTGTGGCTGCAGAGCTTCTTTCGAGTGTTGTGAACACAGGAACAAAGCCACAACGGAACTGCAAAGGGGGGATAGTGCCTGTCTTGACAAAGGACACGACATCCGGATGAAGAAAATGCTTCGCTGGTTTTGCCCAAGGAGGCAGCTCCACCTCACGTTCACGTTCACGCTCCCGATCCACCTCACGCTCCTGTTCTTCGTCCATCTGTGCACTAGGCAGCGAGAGAACCCCAAGCCTTTTGCAATGTTGCCGTATTTCTGGATCCAGCGTTGACAGTTCACTTCGCAGCTCGTCGGCATCGCGAGGCGCATACAGATCTGCCAACGATCTTGTTGCCGGCTGCGTCCATGCATCCGACAACTGTTCTGCCGTGAGTTCCCCATTAGAAAAGCGGGTCCAGGCATCATGTCTCAATTTGTGATTCATCCCCTGTTGTGCCCAGTAAGGTGCACGCTTCTCAATATCCGTCCACGTCTCATTGATTGCCCAGCAACAGACGTCGACAGTAGTGACCTGCACCGCTTCGTCTTTTTTTCTAGCCAAAGCACGGATGGACCTATCAACCTCGGGCGAAGCAAAGAACATGACTGAATGACCACGACCGAGTTTGCGCATCCGCATGCAACCTGAGTATCAAACCGTGAGATTTGGTGAGGAGGAGAAGCGTCGAAGCCGACCTTGCACGAGAGTATCCTTTGTCAGCCTAGGACCTAATGTAACGGCCGCTCGTGTCCCAACAGGGAGTCTGAGGTCTGTGCCTCTTGTGTGGGCATGATCCAGATAGACAACACAATGGTCCAAGTGCTGTGATAACGGCGATGACTGAAATGGCACTGGTTTGCCATTCCGTGGGAGTGCCACAAGATCATCCTTTTCGTTAAAGTAGATGGCTCCAAGAGCATCATTACAAATTTTGAGCCAGGTGGTGGCCACTTCATCATTGGAGAGATCGAGTACTTGTGAACCAACATCCACAAGAACGCGGATCTTCGGGAGTTGTTCCGCCACCAGTTGGAGGAATTTGTGTGTGATCCATCCTTTGCCACCAGTGTGAGCCACCATATACGAGTCATTTTCAGGTCGCAGAAGTAGTGTAAGAACCCTTGCATTAGACCCCCGCTGATGGTCGAGGTCGCGCTGTGCGATCGACATGGGTAATAACCACCGCCCATCGTTCGTCCCCGAAAATCCTGATATTTTAGTTCAGTAGCTGAACTGGCAACATGTATGACGCTAAATCTCACCAGTGATGGGATTCTCGCGCTTCTCAGCCAAGTCCCAACTAGACCCCGCAATTTTCCAGGGATACTCTTTTGCCTCCTTTGGGAACACTACCCGTGAAAGATAAAAATCTATAGCTCCTTGGTTCCTACGGAAAAAGGGGAATATCTTCTTGTTCCACTGTTCCGATGGTTTGAGGTTCATATCGCTGAGATGCCGAAGTGACGCTGGCATCGACGACTTGCACTCTTCGATCCAAATTGCATATTCCTTCGACGGGTTATCTTCGTCAAGCAGTCTCTCGAAGGAAGCCCTCAGCTGATCTTCGGTAAGACCGCCATAGTAGTAAGATAGGCATGTGAGAATGATGGTGAGGTCTGGATGTCCAAATTCCGTATTGGGTGCAGGAACATCCTTGGCTCGATATGGAACAGCCAGCATTGTGCGAGGCTGCCTTTCTATAACGTGGAAGGAGGTCTCTTCCTGAGGAGGAACCAAACCATAATCAATGCGCCATCTCCGCTCTGCAAGAGCAAAGAACAGGACATTGGACGTCAGGAGCCCACGCAGTAGTAGCAATCCTTTCCAGAGTTGACTCTCCTCAGAACCCCTAGCATACTCCTCCACCATCCTAACCGTCTCGGGAATTTGATAAACATGTTCGTCTGATATGAACGCCTGGATCGCACCCTGAATTTCAGGACGAATGGACTGAAAGTCGAAATATGAGAGCCGTCCAGCCATCACGTCCTGTGTGATCAAAGAAGTCAGGTGACCACTGTCGAACCCTCGTAGGACGTGAACACGAGGAAACCATCCAGGTGTGCAGGCCTCATATTGTATTCCATCAGGACAAGTCATCGAGAGAGAATGTATGTGCTGCCGAACGAGCCCAAAGACTTGCTGGATAACCGTCCACCGTTCAGGATAACCGTCCATATGCTGGTGCATGCCGGTGGTGTAGAGCAGCTGGAAACGGGGATGGAGTATCTCGTCACTCTCATCCAGAATATCTCGGACATGAGAATGAAGCCACTTTTGAAGGTGAAGCCACTTCATTCCTTTGTTCAAAGTGTCAGTGTCCATATGACGATCATTCCGGTGGTCAGCCTGAACAGCTCCCTTTTTTCCAGACCGATTAGATGGCTTCCATCGCAGTCGAAGTAAATTTCCAATATGGGTGTCTGGGTGCATCTAGGGGGTAACACTTAGTGGGTACACAATATGAAATTCCCAGACGTACTGATTTGAGCAACCTGGACCAACTTGGCGGAGTGTACCCATAAATCGGAGTCCAAGTCCTTGAAGTTGGGGGAATCCTGACCATTTTTCTGGATATCTGTTTGTCCACGGCCATCAATTTCATCGAGACAACATGCTCAGGCTGCGCAAGTAGTATTCCACGTTCAGACATGCACTGAGACATAAATTTCTGTAGACTGTCGACTTGAAGGCTAGTATCCCTGCTAATCCAATCTTGCTCAGATGTACGCGAGAAGGGTAGATGGTATATTGGTCTGTTGGTAAGTCCACCAAGGCGGGCCACGAGTAGGTCAAACATCTGCATTGTCAGTGCCCTTGGAACAACCACACGGACAAGCCGTTTTCCGTTAGCGAGAGCCGCGGCAACAATTGGAATGATCACGGATGATTTCCCTTCACCCATGTTGACCTGTAAGACGGTGTTCCCCCCGGATTTGGGGGATATCATCTCCTTTGCTGTTTCTGCCTGTGTGCGCCGAATAAGAAAGTTTCCTTCAACCTGAAACAGGTATCATGATTTCAGTCAAAATACATGCTCTAATACAGCAAACATACCTGAATTAACAGCCAGTCTGGATGCTCCTCAGGATTCCATCCATCACACCCCTCGTTTTCCAACTCCTTCGCAAATTCTTCTTTGAGGCCATCCAGAGCATAGCGGAGCAATCTTCTTGCGCGCTGAAGATCCAAAAGGAGCAATGCAAACGATATCAAACATTTCTTCCATTCAGCAGGAATTTTGATGTGTGAGGCAGATGCAAGATATCGCAGGAGCACATCTCCAGTGATCAATGAGCATTGACTGGGTTGATTGACTTTTGGTATGTATGACTTATTTTTTGAACTGAGGGCCCCTTTCAGAGTTTCCAGAGAGTGCAGATAATTGGTTCTGCATTGTTCATAATGTGTTTGAAGAGCCTTGAAGAGATTCTCACTTGCCACCTTGTAAGCCACCTGAGACCCCTGGTATATGGATTGTGCACTGCCATGAAGATGAGCAAGATATTCTTTTTGAAACAATGTATCTGCCTGAAGAACAGAAGATAATTGAGCAAGTAGTGGAGTGATATCTTCTGATGGAGTGTTCCAATTCACATGAGGCAACATTATGCAGGATGGGAGTTCTGGTGGAGGGTGGTTGAAAAGTGCATGTGAAGGGAAAGAGATACCCAGTTGGGTAGTGCAGAGATCATCTCTTTGGTGATATCGACTATGAGTCCAGTAATATCTGCTTAGAATGCTCTTGTATGCAGCAGTTATTTGATCATGTCCAGCTTTAGTCTGGGTCCAAAGATTGTGAAAAGCTCTGGGCTTCATGATTGATTGACAACCACCTGACTGTAGGAGAGAAAGTGCTGCATCAGTACCAAATTTACCTGTCAGTGGATCAGGATAAAGGCAGCTGGTCATGGTATGTAGATAAGCAAGATGTTGTGTGCTCATCAGGTCATCATTTCCTCTCAAGCAACCCAAGTCAGTATCCACATCATACATATAATATGGTGGTTCATGCCCCTTCTTCTCTTCACTGGCAATAAATACCTTATGGGAGATCTGATTTGCTATAGGTTTACCAGTTGGAATCAGAATACACCTGTGGATGAGGGCTACTGGAACCATGGTCCCAGCAATGCAGGCTTTTGGCCGAAGTACCAGAAGACTCTCCAAACCAAAGAGTGTATCTATGGATTGATTTTCATCATAGACCATGTGTTTGAAGTCATGAGATTCAAGTTCTGCTTGTTTGTTGGAAAAGAAAGACAGGGAGTGGTGTGGCAAGGAAACCAATAACTGTGGCACATACACAGAGTTGTTGTGGGATATGGTGACTAGGAGTTTCTTGGATTGCTTCTTCAAGTACCAATTATGGTCAAAGATACCATCATGAGGATCAATTAGACAGCTGAAACAGTCAGATACCATTGCCCAGGTCCAGCTGTGAATGTCCACAAGTCTCTCGTTGCCCTTGTATGCATGATATTGACCAGGTGAACAGTCAATCCTCCAGTTCTCCAAGGATTCTTCCCATGGTTGTGAAAGAGGCCGAATTTCAATGATCTTTGTGGTTAGATTCAACCAATGGATATGATCATCCACAAGGGCTGATGGAATGTCTCCCTCAAGCCTTCTAGAAGGAATGAGTGCAAGTGCATCACTTCCTTCATTGCATTGTACCCTGACCACTGGCTCAAAGAATTGTAATGAAAAGTGAACCTGCCAGGATGTAAACCACTGCAATCACAACAGGTTGGACCAAATGGGTACCTTGTGTTTGGATGTCAGGCTGAGTGTCATCCAATCCATTCCTGGAAGGGTGGACGGTACTACATAGAAGTCTCGCTGGATATAAATATAAGGATCGTCATTGACATCCAACACGAAGCAAATACATACATTAGAAATACCTATTTCGGACCCTCTGATCTCCGATTGTATATGATGCAATGATTGACCACCTACTCGAAGGTCCCCTTCGAGGAAATTGATTTGCACCGACTGTGAAGGAACCTCCAGGGTCTTTTCGGTTCTGCAATCCAGCCATCGAGTATTTGGATGCTGTAGCTGTTTCCACCTCTCTGGACCCGGCCGATAGCGAATGAAGAACCTGCTGACTGCCAGGTCAAGACCATAGTCTGACGGATCAGCAAGGATGATGTCGCTCAAGATCTCTTCGAGAGTGAAAGACACGTGGCCATCACGTTGGAGGAGCAGGCCAGAATGATCATCCAGACCCTTCGACTGCTGAGGACGACGTATCCTTGAAGGTTCTGGATCAGATGATTTGATGAAGAGGGCGCAAGAAACCGCAGCATCAACATCTTCTGGAGAACGAAAGAGCTTGCGGAGAATAGATCTGTCGACATCAAACGTGCCTCGACAAGTAATAGCTATCTCCTGCAACACCTTGTAGCGTGCATCATTTGGTGCTTCCATCAGGTCATATGATACCTCCTGCACCCAACGGAACGTCTTCCTGCGTATCTGGGAGAGAAGACCAACCACTCGGTCCGAGACACCTTCACTGGGACTCGATGCGAGTATGCGTGTCAGCAGTAGAGACATGGTGGCCATTATCGTTGCGTCAACTGAACGAGCCGCAACATCCACAAACAAGCTGTCAAGCTCATCTAGAAGTGCATTGCAAAGGTAGGAGTCTTGCAAGTCTTGATGCCAGATCCAAACCCCTGTATCTAGATCTAGTGGGCCGACTTGAAGGGCACATTTAGCAAGGAGGTCATAAATTTGGGAATTGCGGAGGTTGAGGGTTCTACTGCGTAGCCCATGAAGAATATTGAGCCATCGAAGGGAGTGACTGCTGGCTAAGTGTCCAGATGTGACAAATTCATCGAGAGAGAGATCAGCAGGACACCTTGCTTGGGCAGCGAGGATGTCGTTGGATGTGTGGAGGATCGAAAAAATGTCATGCCCTCGCGAGATTTTCGTGAAGATGTGCGGTACCGGGTCAAAGCGTTGGATATTCTTCTTGGCTGACTGCCATGTTGAGAGATGTCCTCCATAATGAACGACATAATACAATGAAGTGTCATTTGGCATTTCAAGGTGGAACTGGATTCTGCGTGGTGGACCTTCGACAAGGTATGGCCGCAATGCTGCAACAGACGAAAGTCGGTGGCTCTTCTGCTTTTTGTCTAAACTTAATGGGAAAGGGAAAATGTGGAACGTGTCGAAAATACACGCAAGAGCAGAACGCCAGATGCGGACATAATCAGGGCACTGCAATTCAAACACGACCACTTTTGCATGTAATGCTGAGATGGGCATCTTCCCAGCGAGGCCAGTGGTCGGGTCTGCTGCGTCTCGTTCAATCCGTGCTCGAAGCTGTTGAAGCTCTCGTGACTGGTCGTAGTATCGGATGGGGAAGCTGTCCTCTGTGAACTCGTCCGACAGCACCGACCATCCCCGGCGGGATCGAGAATGGCGCACAGAAAGGTACTGGTATGCGCGTGCAAGACGATGGAGGTTTGTTGTCTTCCGGAGATACAACGATTGAAGGAAGGCGAGGGGAAGTTCAGGGGAATAGTCAGCGAGCAGTGGAATCTCTTTCACGACTAACTTGTCAAGTGCGACGAACAACTCGATCTCGGTCAACAATTTGATGAATAGATCCTCCGAATCCTGATGCTTTGAAGCGTACTTATCCATCAAGATATCAAGCTCTGTGCATGCCTCATTCACGTCCGTGATGCAGACAACCCAATCGTCAATATCTTCCTCAACTGATCGCGCGATGTCGTAGAGAGTCAGCTTAGGCTCGGCATCATACACCAGGTCAAAAAGTGACCCTTTTGAAGACAAAAAGTCCTCGATGGTGCCACGGCGATGGTGATCGGGATGGAAGGTATAATCAACCGATTTATGGGTAGGATTGGCGAGGACACTGCGGATGTATTCGCCACTGTGTGAGAGCGAGAGCTTCGTGTCTCTAGCGAGCTCGTGTTCAGAAGGATTCCTAAAAAGGGATGGAATGGCATCTGGTTGCCCCCGTCTGGTATCGAGAATGTACTCAAGATGGGTGCACGTCTTCCGTGCCAATTCGGAGAGCCATTCGGGGGTCTGAGGGTCAAGCTTCCCCAGACGCCGGTGGATGTTGGAAGACATCAAATGTAGTAGATCGTTACGAAGCCGTGTATTGCTTTCATCCCTCGCAAGAGTGCACATGAAAAACAGGATGAATTGCTTGTAGAAAACTGGTGGGAGAGAGCGGTGTACCGTAATTTGGATGGAGACCTTGATAAGAAGCCAAAGAGGAGAGCGATGCCAATACCACCTGCCCTCGACGCCACGGCGCACCCGTTTAGTGATTCGACGAAGATCATCGATGGGGCCACGATTCGAGAAGTCAGCAGCAAATTCGGTGACGTGAGCATCATCATCAGTGCGACGGATGTTTTGCAAGATACCCTGAACGAGCATATGGGCATACTGCGAATCAGACGGATATGGGAGACGAGTATGCAAATCGAACAGGTGAGACCTTGTCCTAAAGTTGACAAGTTGGTATCGGAAGTCCCACTCGTCAAAAACGGTGTTGGGGATCTGAACTGCAGATCGAGGGTATGAGCACATCAGAGGCTCCAGCGTTTCCTTGACGGCGTCTTCACTGGGGGACACCTCGAATGTCTCGCACAACGTGGATCCTTCGAGCCTTGTAAGGATAATCCCCGCATTATGACGTCGGACGAAAAAAGTAAGAGCGTCTAGAAATCGTCAGCACAGACCAACGGAAAGCTCGACAACATACCTCCGGTTTGCATTTCCGGCAGCGGGGATGTGAAGATGTGGCCCTGCTCTTTCCCGATGGCAGCTTGAAGATGATGCAACATCCTCACTATATGATGCCACTGGGCCTTCTCGGACGCCTCACAGATGTGGGCTTCGAAAGCGTGAGCAGCACTGCATACAGCGCGGGCGAGTGAATAATCCTTTTGCGGGTCGTACTGGTTTTTCTCGGGATGCTGGAGAGGAAAGAAGACGTGGGTAACAGCGTATTCCAATGATGTAGGAGTATGGAAGAATGTGGATGAAAAGGTTTGAATATCGGAGTCATCAGAGATTGAAGAGGGAGTCGACATGGTGGTTCTAGGGCAACAGGCGATCTGACTAAGCAGAACTGTTTTGGTGTAGAAAAACAGTGAACACGGAACGAAAACAGATAGGATGGAGGAAAAAGAGCAACTCGGGCCACGAACGTCCACCAAACCTGCCAGCGGCTGTGATAGGCTGAAGTGGCACGTCCACGAGCGTATTCAACGTCATCGGCGCAAGTTGGAAACACCGCACCATGTATAATAACAGCGGTTCGGTGGTAGTGCGGTGCACATCATATCGAGAAACAATTCTGCCACGGGTGAGTCATTGTGCATGCGACGAACATAATGACAGTTGAGACCGCAGTGCGCGTCCACAAGCATGACCTAGAATAGGATACGATTGCAAGCACTCTCCTTCGGGGTACACACCACGGAGTCCATGAAGTTGATATAAAAGACCGCGACCCATCCAGCCGCCGAACCGGACTTGAAGTTGGAGGGGGATCGCGGGTATCGATGTCCACAGCCCACCTGTCCCTCATCGTCGATCGTACGAACCTTTCTTTCAACTGACGTTTACATCCTCATCATCCCTAAGGGCAAGCCAAAAAAAAAGAAAAGAAAAAGGAACACACTCGAGCAACGCCAGCAACGACTGAACCACTGCCCACACCAACGGGACCCACCTATCCGCCCCCCTGCATGATCCAAGTTAGCCCCCCCCCAAAGAATTCACAAAAGACACGCATGCAGACATGGAAAGCCCCCTGGCGCGACACACACCCACGATCACGGATCCTCCATAACGGGCGGAAAGAGAAAGTCACAAAAGGCGTACGTGCCCGCGACAAAGTTGAATGGGAGGTGAAACATGAGCGCCCAGTAGAACGTGAACCGAAAGACGTCTATCATGGTACACCACAGTTGTCACGTCGTCAGTTGCAAAATAAGGGACAACGTACCGTCGGGTTCGGTGAAATAGTACCCGCTTGGACGAAATGGCGCACCGACAAAGCCGAGTTCGACGGCGTACAGTGATGGCGACGAAAAGTTGACGTTTGTCATCATGGGGAGTCAAGTATACACGCAAGGTCGATTACTAAAAAAATAAAATAAAGTGAGACACTCGCATATTTTTTTTCATCCGTCGACCATCATCTGTCCTCGTTCGGGTTCCTCCCATCCTCTCCTTGAGTAACGACGACGTAAAACTAGACTTATCCATTTGTGTCCTCGACATCTCACCGCCTAGAGGTACGCCGTCAGGAGACGCATATGCTGATGGCGTGGACGGGATCGAGAGGGGAGTGTCGACCCGTGCTGGTGTTGATGGTGAGGAAGACAAGCCAAGCATGGACTGGCGGAATGACATCGTAGCATAAAACGCCTCTTCTTAGGGTGCAGGCTGCTGCCCGCACTGAACCCGATGACACGCGATCGTTCCACCCAACTAATGACTAATTAGCGTACAGGACATGATAGGAGAGGAGACGACGTCTTTGCAAATGTCATGGGGGGTAAAGGACTAGAGAGAGTCGATGAATACGCAGAGGATGAGAATCTGGGCTTCGACATCCATCACTGCGTACTGCATGTGGGTATGAGTGAGGGGATGGCAAGGTGTAGTGAGGCGCACTGGGAAACATTGCAGGCAATACTTGAGTCGTCGTATGTTTTCTTCTCTGAATGCTGCCCCAACACCGCCGGCGTCGAGAAGGATGGCCTGCCAGCGACTCCGGTGCACGACATGACGATCCGTGTTTTGTTCCTGTTAGAACTGGGATTGCGGGGTGAGACTGTGGCTCTCGGTCGCTGGATGCGGGAGCGGGAGCGGGGGTGGTGAGATGAGATCAAAACGGCATTGTCGTCGGCCATCGAGGGGGGCTCGAGCTGTGCACGTTAGGTGTGAGATAAGTAGGAAGAGACGAGGAAGACGGACCTTATCGAGTTGCCTGCAAGCGAGCTGGTTGACGTCGAGGGGGAGCCTATCGATGACGGGACGAGAGATGTGCTAGACGGAGGACTCGACGATGTAGACTAGGGTGATTGACTTTCAATACAACTTTCGGCCTTTTCCCCGCTCACCGGCAGATCGGCGACACCCGGTAGAGTCACCGTACACGTCCATCCTTGTCCAGTAGTTCTCTTGTGCGTTGCGCGCGCCATCTAACCCCGTCTCTCTTTAAGATTCACGACAACCGCCAACGGGTCGTTCCTCGTGTATAGAACGTCAGTTTGCAAATTACCCCAAGCGCATATCATTGCTGCACTGAGTATGTAGCTCGCTTGTCCTACGGATATCCCTTTTCAGAGATTAGCGACGTCGCTGGCTCGTTGCCGCACCCTAATGGTGTCCCACGTGCAAGCCAATCACAATTTTGACGCTGGGATGAGTCCCCCCGTTTCAAAGTGAACAAGGGAAAAAAAGGGACGCATCGACGAATGTGCAGGTCGACGTAAGCGTAGATAACAGAGTCGAGCAGGAAAGCCCGCTCGTTAGAAATCCCACTTGGTATCTCATCATCATCCATCATGTAGATATTGTGGGCTATCGCGCCTCGTCCTGTCCGTCTGATACGACCGACATGCCCACCTCTGTTTCGGGCGACGCAGCCGGATCTCGTCGGATCCTCGACGCCGGTGCACACCACAATGCCATGCAGTGCACTACTCTGCGCGTCGGATTTACGTTCGAACGATATACCAGACGGACGGAGATCGACGCACGAGAGTATGAGCTGAGCGGGTGCGCGTACGATCGATGTGGAACGAGCATCACGAGGCCGCGCGCGCTACCCGTGCACTCAACGGAAAAGCACCCACTTGGGGCATAAAGCGGACGTGGACGATTCGAACACCGCCAACATGATTGAACACACGACTGGAGAAGAAATGAGATGTGCATCCAGGCAGTAGGATCCCCGTTGGCGGGGCTATGCATGCTTGTGTGCATCATCGGACAGCGCTGGCACGCGACATATGGTGAGAGGGTTCACCGAGATCGGGAGCTTGGCAGTGGAGCGAGCTCACTGGCTTGAAATAGCAGGGCTCCTAGCAGGGATCTCATCACAACCTCGGGCGCTTTGTACGCCGTCTGACAAAAACGGCGAATCAGTGTTCGCACTGTGACGGTGATGCAACATTATTGATGCGCCACGTCGCGCGGTGATCAGCATCGTCTGTTTCTACTTTTCACGCTGGTATCGACAACAATGCCTGTGTATGAAAAACGCGGGCGATGATGATGGCGATGCAACACTCCATTGAGGCTACGATGAGAAGATGGCAACTTGAAGGTGGAGGGATGGGATGGAACAGACAGTACGTCTTCATGATTGCTCGAACGAACCAAGAGAACGCTGACGTCGATGTGGCCATGGCCTCGGGGACAGATCATCTACATACAAAACATTGCTAAGCGAAGGCTTCACCATGTAGCCCGTGCGCGCATTTGAGCGATTTCAAGAGGCGTCCTGCCAGAATACGCGTACGGAGAAGAGAAGAGGGTCCCTCGGCTGTGCATGCCCCCCTACACGTGCGTGTTCACAATCACTCTCGTCGGAAGAACCGAAAGAACGATGGAATCACCATCGCCTTCAGACACAACTTATCTACGAGACAACACCCAGCACGACTGGGGGTTCGAACACTACGATCCCACAAGCACTTCGCCGCGATCTGCATATATGTACAGGCGTCGTGCCTGTAGCACGACGACTGCTATACATATGCACACGCACAACGCTACCACGGTCATTATCAGGGACTTGCTTCATTGTATATATCCACGGCCAAGCTATACCGCCTCGTGATGACACGCATACCGATAAGGTCATTCACATGTTGGTCCACGTGGGTCCATATCCGCTCTATATGAGCATCGATACATCCATTCCCTGGTGTGCCGTTCAGAGTTTGGATGATGCGTGATGGATGGTCGATGATGCATGAACGAGGGTAGGTACTATTGTAGACTTTTTTTTTTCACATCTTCTTTCTCTCTATTGTTTGGGTGTCTACTCAATGTCTTGTCAAGGCAAGCTTCAGGCACTCAGTGAAGACGCTAGATATCGTTCGCTACGACGCCAACGTCGAATGCGCGCCACGGATCTGCCGGCGCCGACGAACACAGGGAACCCCGTGGCCCCGTTCGCTTCGAAGACGGCCGATAAAGAGAAGTAGAGCGAAGAAGAAAGGACGAAAAAGGCCGCACCCCCGAGTCAAAATGGCGTGCGTGCGCGTCACACGTCCTTCGTTATGCACATACGTCTGTATAATATGATCAATCACCACGACCACGACCACTGCCCCCATCCTCGGTGCTGGCCGTGCCCGATTACGCTCTTCGACCCCACGCACGAAGATGCCTGTGAATGTGCACCAGGATCGCGATCGCGCGTGTGTGCACCCCGCCCTGGCCTGGACCGCGCTGTGTCCAAGCGTCACGGTTCGATCCATCCGAGCTGCAGATGACGACATGACATCGAGAGAGAGTCTTTGTGGGAATTACACGAATTCTGGGAAGAGGATTGCAGGCGCGCGTGTGGCGATTGTACCCCATGAATATCACGAAGAGACTCGGGGCACCGGTCCGGACTACGCAAAGTAAACGAGCAAAAGGTTCCGGCACGCCTCCACGGGGTGGCCCGAATTCGGAAGGCCTGTTAGCTGCTGCGGTGCTACTCTCCTGGTGAGGCTACTTGGTACTGGCACTCTCAGGCTCAGACCATCGACCCTGAGGTGACGACCACTTCATCATGCAAGTCGTGCAGAACTCGATTGATGCCTGATTGATATCGATTCACGATGCGCATTTGTCGTGCCACACGCCAGATCGGCCATGGCTTCTACACTAGGGCGCAATCCCTAGCCGGGGAAAGACGGACTTGGTCGGACTACTTGCAAGTGTGGGAGAGCAGGACACCTACTCGCCGTCGGAACGGCACGCATGCGACGCGGCTGGGCGAGGGGGACGGGGCGGGACGATCCATGCGATATCCATCGTTCGTATGTTCATGCGAGAATCAGACCGCTGGGGTGGTCCCTGCTGCAGGGGTTGCCTCGACCCTGACATGACTGCATCCTCTCTGGCCTCTCTTCATCTTGATTTATCGCCGTCTTGTGACCACTGGGGACCAAAGCAAGGTTTGAAAGGAGACGGTGTGCGGTTTTACGCCCTCTCTTTCTTCGGCGTGACCCTGTCGCGCGACGCGAGGTCAACAGCCAATCCCTCGGATGAGCCGCCAACAATCGTTCGTTCGTGCACCGTCGACGAAAATCCAAAGAGCAGACTCACTGCGCATCACGCGCCATCACACGAACGGACGGACGGATCCACTTTCATTGATATATCACTGGTGTTCGTGCGAAACTCGGACAGGCGCGTCCCCGTACTCGAGCGTTGTTTGGACCCTGAGGTGACGTGGCTTTCTCCTCCCCCCCCTCCACGTCCGGCGTGTTTAGCCATCAGGAACACTCTTGATCACGATCGCGACACAACTCGGGTACATGTACTCCTCGCCGTCACACCAACGAAGTCGCATCGGACACGCACTGCACATCTAGAAAAAGACAACGGGTGGGACACGTCACCTGGACCGGTTGAAGTCTTGGACGCCGGCGGCGACCCTGAGGATATCACACTGCCACCTTCATCGTTCACGCGCATTCTGCTGTGCGTGTCTGGATACAAGTCCGTGTCACATTGCAAGGCCAATTCGTCAGGCCTTCGACCTCAGGAAGCAAGGTACATGTATTGGTACGCATCCACGACACACATGTACGCCCCACCCATCACGTCACCCGGCCTCACCCCTCGTACCGAGCGTCCCTTGGGGCACCATGACCTCCGAGGGGGCCACTTTCCATTCGCAATATAGTGTGGTATGTATGAGCGTGCGTACATACATTGATGCAGACGACGCACACAAGCCTATGCGTCGTTGAGCCCACAAAGGATGTCTGCGTCTTCGTCCAGATTCCAATCGCGACGGACGTAGGACCCCCCTGGGCCTGGATGTCTCCATCGATCCCGTCGTTCGCCGTTCGGCAGTGCTACGATTGACCACCCTTGCCCTTCCCTGCCTTACCAGTGCTCGCTCTCCCCTCACACCGTCAGGGCTCCTTCGGAACCCCGCGCCGATATCATACATCAACGCTCACCGCCTCGTTCCCACCATACTTGAAAAGCCAAAAGAAAAGAAAGAGGGGGGGACGACGAGCTCTAAACCGCGCATGATTGCGTTTGCTTTTATGAACTAACATTCCAGCCCCCGCGCATTTGTCAGATGGATCTGGCTCCTCGGGAGAGCGTACCGCGTCGTGATCGAGCATATTAAACGACAATGTTACTTTTTTTTTCAAGATCAGGCCAACTCGACCTGTCGTTCCCGTTGCTCGCGCCATGAAGAGATGACGTGGTGTGCAGCCCCGTATGGTTAAGGTTATCTACTGGTCCTGGGATGACGAGGTGAGGTTCTTTTCTATCTATGTTGGGTCTTGTTTGGGACTGGTGAGCGCAGGGTTCCGGTGGAAGTAGCGTCGAGTCCCACTTTTCGATGTGCGTCGTTGATCTCATCGTGCAGTTTTCGAAATGAACCTCGTGCTTGCGTCATCAATAATCGCAGTGCAACTATCCTTCTCTCCGTGTGGTTGTCTTGTAGCTCTCCTCCGAATGCTTCACTTATACTGTTCACTCAAAAGTGTCGGTGGTGCTATTTTGTCATGGGGGTATGCCCAATGAGGCAAAAAACACGGTATAAGGAGGCAAACGAAGATGACGATATCTCAAGCTTGGTCAAGCCCCGTTGAGAAAAATCGAAGACATTAGAAATACACGCTGGGGACTTTGGACATTCAAATCACCCTTTCCCCTTCCCCTCTCCAGGAAGTCAACAAGGATCCTCGACGGCTAGACCAGGGCTTTATCCTACGCATGGCTGTCAACGAAAGGCGTTCAAACGATCCGCTGGCGACCCCTGATCAAACCCTCTGAGGTTTCATTGATCGTCGGCTACTGGAGTGGCTCGAGGGAGTCGTTTTCATCGGCACCCTCGTCCTCTTTTGTTGGCCAACGTTTCATGTTCAACGCACCCACATGTCACCGCGAGTGCCATGTCCTGGGGGCTCTCACTGCAGGAATACCTGGAAATGGTCCAGGGCTCCTTGGGCCCTAGGGATCTACGGAAGCCAACCTTTTGTTCCCAAGTGTGCGCCGCAGCGGAGAGGGGTGTGCGATACTAGGACACACTGTTCCGGGAGTTCCAACGTATGCCGTGGGATTGGACTCGTGTGATGGTCTGTGATGAACAGCGTGCCAACGACGAGCAAAAACTTGGTGGACTCCAACAGGTTGGACAATCTGAGCTGGGCACTCAGTACTCAGGAGAACTTTTGCGGAAGAAAGGGGGAACACTTGGGTTGGAAGCAGACTTCTGGTAGATTTACTATGGTTGCAAAATTGCGACATGGTGACTCACACGCTGAGGCCGGTTTGGTTCTTCCGGGGGGTTACCTCCGACAGTATTCAAAAAGGAAGAGTTGCCAAGTACTCCGAGTTGATGCCTATGTAAGTACTTCAATGCAAGTTCCGCATGGTTAAAGGAAATGTCCTCTGTTGACCAGGCTCCTGGAAAAGAAAAGGGAAACTTTTAATCATTGGCTCAATACGCGTAGAGAGAAGAGTCACATATTATCTTCACCATCCCTCACAGGAACGGATTTTGAGTACTAGTGACTAGTAGTATGCCTGAATATTGCAGTGGTCAAAGGCATCATCCATTGTATCATCTCTCATCCATTTTGCTCCAAATGATGGAAAAGGGCCACAAATAGCAGCATCACCCATTATGGATCACACAGTCAAAGGGCACAGAATGGTATAACGTGCAAAAAAATGTCCATAGTACAGAAAATACATTATCAATTCAATCTTGATATCAAACTCTGGAGGTTCGAAACAATGTGATTGGTAGTACCAATCATGCGATGATCAATAGAATTGCAAGGTAACTCCACACTGTACACAATCTGACAATAATAACGATCTGGATGAGCAAAAGACTGCAAGCTACGATCTTAATGAAGGACAGGAGACAAGGGTCAAAGCGATTGGAAACCACCAATAAGAAAGACACAACATAAAGACAAAGTGTGTCTGAAAAGAAAAAGGTAAAAGGACATATAAGTTTCATGTGATGAGCTTTCCCCGCAAAGAATGAAAAATGTCGACCCACCAAAAACCCTTTACGTCACCGTAGCGGTGATTTATGACTACGACCTGCGCTTTCGGGGAGGCTCTACCTCTGGCTCAGAAGCTCCAACCATCTCAAAACCTCTCTTATTCGGTCGCCCCGGGGGTAACGTAGATGGCCCCGAGTGGCAGTTGGGTGGATTACAGTCCATGTCCCGCGGTGACGGAAGTACCTCTTCGTCATGTGTGATATGCGCCGATGCGTGAGCAGATCCAGGGTGTTCGAAGTCCTCTCTTAGAACCTACCCTTGCAAAATTTTGCCCATGTGTGTGTGTGCAAATGGCCGTCCTCGAGTCCGAATCGCAAGGAGCGCCATCACACAAGGCAATGGAGTTCCCGAAAACATCCTTTCCACCTCCTCAAAGTTGCCAGGGACGCTGAACAAATTCCGTCGGATCGCTGCGCCGGAGGTCGCTTCTTCCGTGGGTGTGCAGAGGAAACGAGATAATCGGAGGTAGGATGCATAGTCTCTCAGGTAGAGCTGCCCAGCGAACACGTTCGACTGGTCGATCAGATCCCAAGGTGCCGTCCAATCGGACGGTAGAGCCGGGATAGTATACAGCTTCAGGTCGTCCGATGGTCTCATCCGTTCCGATGTCCGTGGCGCATAGAGATGGAGGTAGACATGCTCACTTGACCTGATATCTGGCAACAATCGCTCTACTTCAAATGGGCTCACCAGGACTAGAACCTGCTCTCGCGCATTCCTACGAGTGAGGATCCACTGAACAGGTCGAAGATATTGATCAATTGTCCCTCGAGTCGATTTGGGCTTGATCGTCCTGTGGAAGTCTGCTGTCGCTAAGATGGATGGGCTCCACACATCTGCATCACGAGTAGCTGCAGAGCTCCTTTCGAGTGTTGTGAACACAGGAACGAACGCACTACCGGAGTGCAAAGGAAGGATAGTACCCGTCTTGACGAAGGACACGACATCCGGATGAAGAAAATGCTTCGCCGGTTCTGCCCGAGGAGGCAACTCCACCTCACGTTCACGTTCACGCTCCCGATTCACCTCACGTTCCTGTTCCTCATCCATCTGTGCACTACGCGTCGAGAGAACCCCAAGCCTTTTGCAATGTTGCCGTATCTCTGAATCCAGTATTGATACATCACTTTGCAGCTTTTCGACATCTCTTGGTGCATACAAATCTTCCAACGATCTTGTTGCTGGCTGTACCCACGCATCTGACAACCGTTCTGCCGTGAATTCCCCATTGGAAAAACGGGTCCAGGCGTCGTGTCTCGATCTGTGGTTCATTCCCTGTTGCGCCCAGTAAGGTGCACGCTCCTCAATATCCCTCCACGTCTCATTGATCGCCCAGCGACAGATGTCAACACTGGTAACTTGCATGGCCTCCTCTTTTTTTCTAGCCAAAGCACGGATGGACCTATCGACCTCAGGTGGGGCAAAAAACATGACTGAATGACCACGACCGAGTTTCCGCATGCGCATGCAACCTGAATATCAAACCGTGAGATAAGGCAAAGAAAAGACAGCATCGAAGCCAACCTTGCACGAGAGCATCCTTTGTCAGCTTAGGACCTAATGTAACAGCCGCTCGTGTCCCAACGGGGAGTCTGAGGTCGGTACCCCTTGTGTGAGCATGATCCAAATAGACAACGCAACGGTCCAGATGTTGTGATAACGGTGACGACTGAAACAGTATGGGTTTGCCATTTCGTGGGAGCCCCACAAGATCATCCTGTTCGTTAAAGTAGACGACCCCGAGAGCATCGCGGCAAATTTCAAGCCACATAGTGGCCACTTCATGATTGGAGAGATCGAGTACTTGTGAGCCAACGTCCACAAGAACACGAATTTTTGGGAGTTGTTCTGCCACCACTTGGAGGAATCTGCGTGTGATCCATTTTTCGTTACTATTGTGAGCCACCCTATACGAGTCATTTTCAGGTCGAAGAAGCAGTGTAAGAACCCTCGCATTAGACCCCTGTTGATGGTCGAGGTCGCGCTGTGCGATCGACATGGGTAGTAGCCATCGCCCATCATTCGTCCCCGAAAATCCTGATATTTTAGCTCAGTGATTGAACCAGTAATGTGTATGATACCAGATCTCAAGCGCTCACCAGTGATGGGATTCTCGCGCCTCTCTGCCAAGTCCCAACTCGACCCCGCAATTTTCCAGGGATACTCTTTCGCTTCCTTTGGAAACACTACCCGCGAGAGATAGAAATCTATCGCTCCTTGGTTTCTGCGGAAAATCGGGAATATAGTCTTGTCCCATTGTTCCGACGAATTGAGGTTTATATCGCTGAGATGTCGAAGTGACGGTGACATCAATGACTGGCACTCTTCAATCCAAATCGCATATTCCTTTGATGGGTTATCTTCGTCGAGCAGTCTTTGGAAGGAAACCCTCAATTGATGTTCGGTAAGACCGCCATAGTAGTAAGATAGGCATGTGAGAATGATGGTGAGGTCTGGATGTCCGAATTCCGTATTGGGTGCAGGAACGTCCTTGGCTCGATATGGAACAGCAAGCATTGTGCGACCAGGAACCAAACCATAGTTGACACGCCACCTCCGCTCTGCAAGAGCAAAGAAGAGGACATTCGACGTCAGGAGTCCACGCAGTAGTAGCAATCCTTTCCACAGTTGCCCCTCCTCAGAACCCTTAGCATACTCCTCCACCCTCCCAACCGTCTCGGGAATTTGGTAGACATGTTCGTCCGATATGAATCCCTGGATCGCACCCTGAATTTCAGGGCGAATGGACCGAAAGTCGAAATTTGGCAGCCGTCCAGCCATCACGTCCCGCGTAATCAAAGAAGCTAGGCCACCACTGTCAAATCCTCGTAAGACATGAACACGAGGAAACCATCCAGGTTTGCAGGCCTCATATTGTATTCCATCAGGAGAAGTCATCGAGAGGGAACGTATGTGCTGCCGAACGAGCCTGAGGACTTGCTGGATGATCGTCCATCGTTCAGGGTACCCGTCCATATGCTGGTCCGTGCCAGTGGTGTAGAGCAGCTGGAAACGGGGATGGAGTATCTCGTCACTCTCGTCCAGAATATCTCGGACATGAGAATGAAGCCACTGTTGAAGCTGAACCCACTTTGCTGCTTCGCTCGAGGTGTTGGCGTCCTCATCACAGTTATTCCGGGGGTCAGCATGAGTAGCCCCCTTTTTACTAGATTGACTTGACAACTTCCATCGCAGTCGAAACAAATTACCAATATAGGTGTTCATGTGCATCTGGGAGGTAACGCTTAGTGGGTACACAATATGCAATTTCCAGACGTACAGATTTGAGCAACTTGAACCAACTTGTCGGAGCGTGCCCATAAATCGGACTCGGAGTCCTTGTCGTTGGGAGGACCTCAACCCTGCCACTAGATATCTGCTTGTCCACCGCCATCAATTTCATTGAGACGACATCCTCAGGCTGCGCGAGTAGTATTCCACGTTCAGACATGCACTGAGACATGAGTTTCCCTAGATCATCAACTTTGTCGCTATCTTTGCCATCCGCACGAGAGAAGGGTAGACGATATATTGGCCTGTTAACGAGACCGTCGAGGCGGGCCACCAGCAGGTCGAACATCTGCATTGTCAGTGCCCTTGGAACGATCACACGGACAAGCCGTTTTCCGTTAGCGAGAGCTGCAGCGACAATCGGAATTATTACGGATGATTTCCCTTCACCCATGTTAACCTGTAACACTGTATTCTCCCCAGATTTCGGGAATATCATCTCCTTTGCAGTCTCGGCCTGTGTGCGCCGAATAAGAAAGTTTCCTTGAATCTGAAACAGGTATCATGATTTCAGCCAAAATGCATCCTATAAGACACCAAACATACCTGAATTAACAGCCAGTCTGGATACTCTTCAGGATTCCATCCATCACATCCCTTGTTTCCCAACTCCCTTGCCAGCTCTTCTTCGAGACCGTCCAGAGCAAAGCGAAGTAATCTTCTTGCGCGCTGAAGATCCAAAAGAAGCAATGCAAATGATATCAAACATTTCTTCCATTCGGGAGGAATTTCGATGGGTGAGGCAGGTGCAAGATATCGCAAGAGCACATCTGCAGTGATCACTGACCATTCATCAGGCTGATTGACCTCTGGTGTTTGTGACTTGTTTTTTGAATTGAGTGTCTTTTTCAGAGTTTCAAGTGAGTGCAGATAATTGGTTCTGCACCTGACATAATGTTTTTGAAGCACTTCAAGGAGATTCTTGCTTGCCACTTTGCCTTCCACCTGAGACCCCTGGTATATAAATTGTGCACTGCCATGAAGATGAGCAAGATATTCTTGCTGAAACAATGTATCTGGATGAAGAATGGAGGATAATTGAGCAAGTAGTGGGGTGACATCCTCAGATGGAGCATTCTGATCCACATGAGGCAACATTATCTGTGATGGGAGTTCTGGTGGAGGGTGGTTGAAAAGTGTGTGTGAAGGAGAAGAGGCAGCTTGTTGAGTGGTGTAGGGGTCATGTCTCTGGTGATATAAATGAACCCAATAATATTTGCCTAGGATGCTCTTGTATGCAGCATTTATTTGATCATATGAAGTTTTGGTTTTGATCTTGTCATCATCAGCATCATTAGAAGCTCTGGTCTTCCTGATTGACTGACATCCACCTAACTGCAGGAGAGAAAGTGCTGCATCAATGCCAAATTTACCTGTCAGTGGATCAGGATAGGAGTAGCTGGTCATGGCATGTAGATAAATAAGATGTTGTGTGCTTCTTGGGTCACCATTCCCTCTCAAGCAACCTAGGTCAGTATCCACACAATACATATAATATGGTGGATTAACCCCTTCCCTCTGAGTGTTGTTTCTGAATAGCCCATGAAAGTTGTGATGTAACTTGAGAAGGCTATCTGGGACAAGAATACACCTGTGGATGAGGGCTGCTGGAAGTATGGTCCCAGAAATGCAGGCTTTTGGCCGAAGTGCCAGAAAGCTCTCCATACCAAAGAGTGTATCTATGGATTGATTTTCATCATAGACCATGTGGTTGAAGTCATTGGACTCAAGCTCTGCTTGTTTATTGACAAAGAAAGACAAGGAGTGGTGTGGCAAGGCAACTGCTAGCCCAGAGCTGATGCAGAACATGGTGACCAGGAGTTTCTTAGATTGCTCTTGCAAGTGTTTATCATAGTTAAAGGTGCCTTCATCAATACCAATTAGAGAGTTGAGACAGTCAGAAAGCATTGCCCAGGTCCAGCTGTGAATATCCACAAGCCTCTGATTGCCCTTGTATGCATGATATTGATCAGATGAACAATCAATCCTCCAGTTCTCCAAGGATTCTCCCCATGGTTGTGAATGAGGGCAAATTTCAATGACCTTTGTGGTTAAATTCAACCAATGGACATGGTTGTCCACAAGAGATGATGGAATGTCTCCCTGAAGCTTTTTGAAAGGAATGAGTGCAAGCACATCATTTCCTTCATTGCACTGTGCTCTGACCACCAGCTGGTGGCCTTGCAATGAAAAGTGGACCTGTTAGGATTTAAACCACTGCAACCACAGCAAGTTGGATCAGATAGGTACCTTGTGTTTGGACATGATGTCAAAGGTCATGAAATACATTCCTGAAAGGGTGGATGGTAATAGATAGAACCCTTGCTAGAAATGAATGTCAGGGTCCCCCATTGATGTCCAACACTGAAGCAAATACATACATCAGAAATAGGTAGTTCAGACCTTCTGATCTTCCATTGTATATCAGGTAATGATTGACCACCTACTTGAAGGTCCCCATTGAGGATATCAATTTGCACTGTCAGTGAAGGAAATTCCAGGGTCGGTTCAGATCTGCAAGCAAACCATTGAGCATTTGAATGTTGTAACTGTGTCCACCTCTGTGGACCTGGTCGATGGCGAATGAACATTCTGCTAATTGCAAGGTCTAGACCATAGTTCGATGGATCAGCAAGGATGACGTCGCTCAACACTTCTTCGAGAGCAAAAGACAGAAGGGAGTCTCGTTGTACAAGTAGACGAAAATCGTCATCCAACACCGTCGCTTTAAAGTTGAAGTTAGCCAAGTGCTATGTGACAGTAATCGACAACCATACACATCGGACCACTTGCACTGAGGAAGAAAGAACATGAAATTGCAGCATCGACATCCTCTGGAGAACAAAAGAGCTTGCGGAGAATAGACCTGTCGACATCGAGCGTACTCCGACAAGCAGCAGCCATCTCTCGTAACACCTTGCGGTGTTCATTGCTTGTTGGTCCTTCTATCAGGTCATATGATAGCTCCTGCACCCATCGGAACGTCTTCCTGCGTATCCTGGAGAGAAGTCTGACCACTCTGTCCGAGACACCAGAACTAGGACTCGACGTGAGTATGCGTGTCAGCAGTAGGGACATGGCGCTCATGATCGTTGCGTCAACCGAACGAGTAGCGACGTCCACAAACAAGGTGTCGAGCTCGTCTAGAAGTGCATTGCAAAAGTGAGAGTCTTCCAACTCTTGGTGCCAGATCCAAACACCTGTATCTAGATCCAGTGGGCCGACTTGAAAGGCGGTAACGGAGAGAAATTCATAAATTCTGGGACTGCGTAGGTTGAGGGTTCTACTGCGCAGCCCATGGAGAATGTTGAGCCATCGCAGTGGGCCACTGCTATGTAGGTGTCCGAGTGTGACAAATTCGTCGAGAGATAGATCAGCAGGACACCTTGCTTGGGCAGCGAGGATGTCGTTGGACATGTGGAGCCCCCCAAAAACATAAACCTTCCGTGAAATTTGCGGGAAGACATGCTCTGCCGGGTCAAACTCTTCAATATACTCCCTGAATGACCGCCATATTGAGAGAGATTCTCCATGATGGACAACATAATACAATGACATGTCATTTGGCATTTCAAGGCGGAACTGGATTGTGCGTGATGGACCTTGGACGAGGTATGGCTGCAATGCCACCACGGACAGAAGCGGATCACCCTCCTCCTCATTCTCCTTTTCAAAGATGTAGAAAGTGTCGAAAACACGAGTCACCGCAGAACGCCAGATGCGGACATAAGCGGGGCACTGCATTTCGAACACGACCACTTTGGCATGTAATGCTGAGGTGGGCATCGTGCCAGCGAGGCCAGTAGCCGGGTCCGTCATGTCTCGTTCAATCCGTGCTCTGAGCTCTTGAAGCTCTGGTGACTGCTCGTAGTATCGGATGGGGAAACTGTCCTCAGTGAAGTCGTCCGACAGCACCGACCAGCCCGGGCGGGATCGAGAATGGCGTACAGAAAGGTACTGGTACGCGCGTGCAAGACGATGGAGGTTAGTGGTCTTGCGGAGGTACAACGATTGAAGGAAGGCGAGAGGAAGTTCGGGGGAATAGTCGGCGAGCAGTGGAATCTCGTTCACGACCAACTTGTCAAGTGTGACAAAGAGCTCGATTGTGGTCAATGATTTAATGGATAGATACTCCACATCCACATCCAAACTGTATGCATCCACGTACTTGTCCATCAAGGTGTCAAGTTGGGTGCATGCCTCGTTCACGTCCGTGATGCAGGCAGTCCAATTGTCAATACCTTCCTCGACCGATCGCACGACATCATAGAGAATAAGGAGATCATCATCATTCGCCTCATCGAAAAATGAGCCATCAGAAGACAAAAAGTCCTCGAGGGTGCCACGGGGAAGGTGATCGGGATGGAAGGTGTTATCAACAGACTCAGGGGTAGGGTTGGCGAGGACACTGCGAATATATTCGCCGCTGTGCGGGAGTGAGAGCTTCGTGTCTCTAGCGAGCTCGTGTTCAGAGGGATTCCTAAAAAGGGATGGAATGGCATGTGGCTGCTCCCGTCTAGTATCGAGAATGTGCCCAAGATGGGTGCACGTCTTCCAGACGAGTTCAGAGAGCCATTCAGGGATCTGAGGGTCAAGCTTCCCCAGACGCCGGCGGATGTTGAACAACATCAAATGTAGTAGATCGTCACAAAGCTGCATATTGTTTTCATCCCTCGCAAGAGTGCACATGAAAAACAGGATGAATTGCTTGTAGAAAACCGGTGGGAGAGAGCGATGTACCATGACTTGGATGGCGACCCTGATAAGAAACCAAAGACGCGAACGATGCCAATACCACCTGCCCTTGACCCCACTGCGAACACGTTTAGTGAGCGGATGAAGATCATCAATGGGACCAGGATTTGAAAGGTGAGCAGCAAATTCGGCGACGTGAGCATCGCGACAGATATCTTTAGAGATGATCCGAACAAGTATATAGGCATACTGTGAATTAGACGGATGTGGGAGACGAGTATCCAACTTGGACTGGTTGGGCTCTGTCATAAATTCGGCAAGTTTGTATCTGAAGTTCCAATTGTCAAACACGGTGTTGGGGATCTGAACTGCCGATCGAGGGTATGAGCATATCAGAGGCTCCGGGGTTTTCTTGACGGCATCTTTGCTGGGGGACGTCTCGAATGTCTCGCACAATGTGGATTCTTCACGCCTCGTAAGGATAATCCCCGCATTATGGCGTCGGACGAAAAAAGTAAGAACATCTAGAAATCGTCAGCATGAACCGACGGAAAGCTCGACAACATACCTCCGGTTTGCATTTCCCGCAGCTGGGTCATGACGGTGCCATCCCACGTTGGCCTAACGTCGGCTTGAAACTTATCCAACATCTTTACAATGTGATGCCACTGGGCCTTCTTGGACGGCTCACAGATGCGGGATTCGAAGGCGTGAGCAGCACTGCATACAGCGCGAGCGAGTGAATAATCTTTTCGCGGGTGATGCTGGTTTTTCTCGGGATGCTGGAGAGGAAAGAAGACGTGGGTGACAGTGTACTCCAAAGATGCAGGGGTATGGAAGAATGTGGGTGGAAATGCTTGAATATCGGGGTCATCAGAGGTTGCAGAGGGAGTCGACATGGTGGTTCTAGGGCAAAGTGCGGCTGTACAGTCGGTTTGGCTAAGATGAACTGGCTATCCGGACTCTGGAAGGGGGTTTTGTGTGTAAAAAAACAGTGAACTATGACTTCGAGCTCAGAACAGCTTGAGGATGGAGGAAAAAGAGTAACTCGGGCCACGAACATCCGCAGAACCTGCCAACGCTTATGATAGGCTGAAGTGGTACTTCCCACTCGTCGGCACGAGTTGGCAACACCACACCATGTATAATAACAGCGGTTCCCACTGTGGAGAACGCAAAAAAGTGGTAGTAGGCATTATGTCTAGTGATAATTCTGACACCGATGAGTCACCGCACATCCGACGAGCATAATGAAAGCTACGAGCATGACCTGGAATAAAATACGATTGCAAGCGCTCTACTACTTGGGGGTACAAACCATGGCGTCTATGAAATTGATATAAAAGACCGGACTCGACCCATCGGATTGTCCGCGAATTGGACTTGAAGCTAAAGGGGGGTTGGGGGTATCTGTCTCCACAATCCCACTGTCCCACTCTTTCAAATGACATCTACGACCGACAGTCATATCCTACTCAGCATGTCATCATCACCAGAAAAAAAAGGGGGGGACAAGGAAGGACCCACTCGAGCAACGGCACCAACGACTGAATCAACGTTCACACGAACGGAACCCATCTATCCGCCCCGCCTCCCTGCACGATCCAAGTCAGTCCCCCCCGCAAAAGAAGCACGCACGCAAGTGATACGTAAAACTCCCCGGCGTGATACACCCTCACGACCACGCACGCAGGCACGGCGGTGCTCAGGAGGCTCGTCGCGAGGAACGAGAGTAGGACGAGGAGGGAGAATGTCTGGCGCGCGTTTGGGCGGTGGGGTTTGGGACTCGGACTGCGAACGGGGTGCCCCTGCATGGCGACCCTCGAGGATCCCGATCGAGATCAAATCCTCCTCTCCGGCGGATGAGAAGAAAAAGTTGCAAAAGGCGTACGTGTCCGCGACAAAGTTGAACGAAAGGTGAAACACGAGTGTCTAGTGGAGCGCGATTCGAAAGATGTCTGCATACGCTCGCCATGGTCGTCACATCGTCGGTTGTAGAGGAGGGGTCGACGTACCGTTGGGCTCGGTGAGGTAGTACCCATCTCGATGAAATGGAGAGCTAAAAAAGCTGAGTTCGACGGCGGGGCGTATAGTGATGGCCACGGAAAGCCCGAAAAGTGGACGCTCGTCATCATAGCGAGCAAGGAGGACAGTCGTATTCCGATTTAGGATAATAAGTATACATGCGAGGTCGATTCGCGACTAATGGCGTGGACGAGATGGCGAGGACGACAAGCCAGGGATGGACTGCCGGAATTACACCGTGGCATGAAACAGCTTCTGTTCGCGTGCGGGCTGCTGCGCGCGCTGAACCCCGATGACGCGCAGTCGTCCCATCTATCCGATAACTGATCAGTGTGCAGGACATGATGACAGAGGGGGACGACGTACGCGTCTGCACGATCGAGACTTTCTTTGACGACCCTGTCGAGGCTCTCGGTTGCAAGGGTGAGGATGTGCTGCGCTGCGCGTGTGCCCGCACTAGCGGTAGGACGGCCGACGGATGTGCGGGACAAAGCGAGGAGAGGATGTCGGTGTGGTCGATAGGGAGCGATCGGAACCGCCTGCAACGCGCTCTTTGCGACGACAACCAGTTCGGCAGCCCGCGGATGAGCCTGTGGTACGTTCTGGGATGGAGGCAGTCGCAGTGGCCCATTGCTGTGGGGGACGCAGGATGAACGTCTGCGGGTTCGGGGAGGGCGCTACCAGCATACACGTTGACGACGTCCCTGCGAATGTCATGGAGGGCCTGGATGTGAGTCGGCGATACGAAAGTGTCTTTGTCGGCGGCGTCGACGACAAAATCCGCGGAGGATGAGGATCTAGCCGTCGATGTGTGTCGTTGGGTACTACATGTGGGCATGAGCGAGGCAAGGACGACAAGGAATAGTGGGACGCACTTGGAGCCATTGTAGGTAATACTTGAGTCACCGCATGCTTTCTTCGCTAAATGTACCGCCGGTATTGAGAAGGACCGTCTGCCAGCGACTCCGGGGCACGACTTGACCATCCGTGTTTTGTTCCTGTTGCGACTGAGATTGCGGAGTGGGAGTAGGGCCCTCGGTCGATGGATAGGATGCGTGAGCTGGCGCAGAAATGGTGAGATGAAATCAAAACGGTATCGTCGTCGGCCATCGAGGGGCGCTCGAGCTGTGGACGATCTGAGGAGCGAAAGACGAGGACCCTATTGAATTGCCTGCAAGCGAGTTCATTGACAGTTGACTCGACGACACCCGGGAGTTGCAGTGCCACCGAGTCACTGTGCGTGTACGAGTCTCCCCCGACGAGCCGTTCCTCGAGTTTGCAAATTACCCCAAACGCATGTCATGCCGCCCTGGGGTATGCTCGTCCTACGGATATCCCTCATTAGTGATTAGCGACGTCCCACGCACAAGTCAATCACAATTTTAACGCTGGGTCAACCCGTCAGTGAGCCCCCCCGCTTCGGCGTGAGCTGAGCAGGTGCGCGTACGATCGATGTGGAATGAGCAACACGAGGCCGCGCGCATGTTGACGATTCTTGCAGCATACTCAACTAACAGTACTTGGGGCCCAAAGCTCGAACACAGGCGACGTGATCGAACACACGATCGAAGAAGAAGTGAGATGTGCATGCAGTAGGATCCCCGCCGGCAGGGCTATGCATGCATGTGTACATCATCATATAGCATCGCCCACGATCGATCCACCATTATCATGACGGGGTTCCACCCGCTCATGAGAGTCAGCTCGCTGCAGGCCAGTACTATTGCTCTCACATACTTGGACAGCTTTGGCACACGATAAGTGGTAGTGGAGGGTCCACCGCAATGGGGCGATTGGCAGTGGAGCGAGCTCGCTGGCCTGAAACAGCGAGGCCCCAGGGATCGCATCGCAACCTCGGGCGCTTTGTACACCATCTGACAAAAACGGCGAATCAGTGTTTGCATTGCGAAGGTGATGCAATAATATTGATGCGCTTCGTCGCGCGGTGATCATCGTCATCTGTTTCTGCTATTCACCCCAGTGTCGACAACAGTGCCTGTGCATGAAGAACGCAAGGCGATGACGATGGCGATGTAACACGCCATCGGGGCTGCGATGCAAAGATGGCAAGGTGGAGGGATGGGATGGAAGAGATGGTGCGTCTTCATGATTGCTTGGACGAGCCGAGAGAACGTTGACGTCGATGTGACCATAGCCTCGAGGGCAGATCATCTACATACCAAACACTTTACTTTTGTGTGTCGTTCCCGCCCCCGCGCATCCGTTGGATGGATCTGACTCCTCGGGTACCGCGTCGTGATCGAGCATGTTGGATGATGATGTTGCTTCTTTTTTTTTTTTCCAAGATCGGCCGAACTCGACCTGTTGTCCCTGTCGCTCACGCCATGAAGAGATGGCATAGTGTGCAGCCCCGTGCGGCGCGGGGCTCCGGCGGAAGTGGCATCAAGTCACACTTTTCGATGCGCGTTGTCGACCTCGCCGTGCAATTTTCGAAACGAACCCCGTGCTTGCGTCACCAATGATCTCCATGCAAACATTCTTCGCCCCGTAGTGGGTGTCTTGCAGCTCTGTTCCGAACGGTTCACTTATACCGTTCACTCAAAAGTGTCGGTGACAATAGCTTGTAACGGGGGTATCCGCAATGAGACTAAAACATGGCACAAGGGAGGCACACGAAAATGAAGATATCTCGAACTTGGTCGAACCCAGTTTAAGAAAAATAGATTCTGGCGTTGGAAATACGCGCTGGGGATGTTGGTTGTTTAAATCTCCTTTTCCCCTCCCCTCCTCCAGGAAGTCAACAAGGATCCCCGGCGGTTACACTAGGGCTTTGTCCTGCGGATGGCCGCCAACGAAAGGTGCTCCATCGATCCACTGGCGACCCTCAGAAATATCATCGATCGTTGGCTGCTGCAGTAGCTCAAGAGGGTCGTTGTCGTCGCCACCCTCGCCCTCTTTCGTTAGCCGACGTTGCATATTCAACCCATCCACGCGTCGTCCTGGAGGTTCTCACTGCAGGAATACCTGGTAACAGTGCCGGAATCCTTGGGCCCAGGGATCTGTGCAAGCAACCCTTTTGTTCCGCAATGGAGAGGGGTATGCGATACTAGGACACTCTAGCGCAAAATTCTCGACAGCATCGGAGCATCCAGCCAACACGCTTTCCGTTTGCGCGCGTTCCGACTCTGATTCCCTAGTTTTCGATTGGCCTTGCCTGTGACTCACCACTGCGTTCATCGGGAGGCCACGGCTGCCAATTTGATTGGATATGACGCTCTCCTTGTGCATATCATCTTCTGACTTCTGTCCATGGGCGCTCCCACCAACGCTCTGTTGACTTCGCTAAAAGGCCCTGGACAACGTTCCCAAGCTGTCATTGATCCTGCAGTCTCTCTCTTCTGCTTGGACAACACTGCTTCCGTGCATATTAGCAATGTCCAGTCAGTTGTTGTGTCTTTTTGAGTCGACGTGTGATGTATTCATGTTCGTGTTCTGCACGATTGAAGGAAACGGACTCTGTCGATCAAGAAAGAATAGGGAAACGACTCAAATTTAATCGTTGGCTCTGTATACATCATGGGAGAATTCTCGATTAATGCAGCTGGATACCACGTCTACCATGCCTCACAAAGAACGCATTTCGAGTACTAGAAGGAATACATCATTTATTGTACCGTTTGTCATTCATTTTCGCTCCAAATCTATGACTGTGACCTGCACTTTCGTGGCGGCTCTACCTCTGTCCCGGAAGCTTCGTTGAACCGTCTCACAATCTCTCTTGTTCGGTTGGGGAAAAATAGGTGGCCTCGCGGATCATAGTCCATTGACGGAAGTATCTCCTCCTTGCGCATGATATGCGCAGATAGCCCTGATTCTGGCCGTTAAAAATCCTTCTCTCTTAGAACCTGCCCTTGCAAAATTCTCCCCATGTGCGTATGTGCAAATGGCCGTCCTCGAATACGAATCGCAAGGAGCCCCATCACACAAGGCAACGGAGTTCCCGAAAATGTCATTTCCACCTCCTCAAAGCTGCCAGGGACGTCGAACAGATTACGGCAAATCGCTGGGCCGGAGAGTGCATCTTCCGTAGGTACGCCGAGGAAATGAGATAGTCGGAGGTATGACGAATAGTCTCTCAGGTAGAGCTGCCCAGCAAACACGTTCAGTTGGTCGATCAGATCCCAAGGTGGTGTCCAATCGGATGGTAATGCCGGGATGGTATACAGTATTAGGTCGTCCGATGGTCTCATCCGTTCCGATGTCCGTGGCGTGTAAAGATGGAAGTAGACATGCTCACTTGACCTGATGTCCGGCAACAATCGCTCTACTTCAAATGGGCTCACCAGGACTAGAACCTGCTCTCGCGCATTCCTACGAGTGAGGATCCACTGAACAGGTCGAAGATATTGATCAATTGTCCCTCGAGTCGATTTGGGCTTGATCGTCCTGTGGAAGTCTGCTGTCGCTAAGATGGATGGGCTCCGCACATCTGCATCACGAGTAGCTGCAGAGCTTCTTTCGAGTGTTGTGAACACAGGAATAAAGGCACTACGGGAGTGAAATGGAGAGATGGCACCAGTCTTGACGAAGGACACGACATCCGGATGAAGAAAATGTTCCGCCGCTTTTGCCCGAGGAGGCAACTCCACCTCACGTTCACGTTCCCGCTCCCGATTCACCTCACGGTCCTGTTCTTCGTCCATCTGTGCACTGGGCAGCGAGAGAACCCCAACCCTCTTGTAGTGCTGCCGTATCTCTGGATCCAGCGTGGATAGATCACTTTTCAGCCCTTTGGAATCGCTCGGCACATAGAAATCTTCCAACGATTTTGTTGCCGGCTGCATCCATGCATCTGACAGCTGTTCTGCCATGAGTTCCCCGTTGGAAAAACGGGTCCAGGCGTCATATCTAAATTTGTGATTCATTCCCTGTTGTGCCCAGTAAGGTGCATGCTCCTCAATATCCCTTCAGGTCTCACGGATCGCCCAGCAACAGACGTCGACAGTGGTAACCCGCACCGCCTGGTCCTTTTTTTTTTAGCCAAAGCACGGATAGACGTATCAACCTCAGGTGGGGCAAAAAACATGACCGAATGACCATGACCGAGTTTTCGCATCCGCATGCAACCTGAGTATCAAACCATGAGATGCGCTGAGGAAAATACAGCATCGAAGCTGACCTTGCACGAGGGCGTCCTTTGTCACCCTAGGACCTAATGTAATGGCCGCTCGTATGCCGAAAGGAAGTCTGAAGTCGGTGCCTCTTGTGTGAGCATGATCCAGATAGACAACACAATGGTCCAAATGCTGGGATAACGGAGATGACTGAAACGGTATGGGTTCTCCATTTCGCAGAAGCGCCACAAGTTCATCCTTTTCATTAAAGTAGATGGCTCCTACAGCATCACTGCAAATTTCGAGCCAGGTAATGGCCACCCCGACATTGGAGAGATCGAGTACTTGTGAGCCAATGTCTACGAGAACACGAATTTTCGGGAGTTGTTCCGCCAGCAAACGGAGGAATATTGGTGTGATCCCTCGTTTGTCACTATTGTGAACCACCATATACGAGTCATTTTCAGGCCGCAAAAGCAATGTAAGAACCCTTGCATTAGACCCCTGTTGAAGGTCGAGGTCGCACTGTGTGATCGACATGGGTAATAACCACCGCCCATTGTTCGTACCTGAAAATCCTGATATTTTAGTTCAGCAACCAAACCAGCAAGGTGGATGGCCTGAACACTCACCAGTGATAAGATTATCACACTTCTCAGCCAAGTCCCAACTAGATCCTGCAATTTTCCAGGGAAACTCTTTTGCCTCCTTTGGAAACACTACCTATGAAAGATAGAAATCTATAGCTCCTTGGTTCCTACAAAAAAGGGGGAATATTGTCTTATCCTACTGCTTCAATGATCAGAGGTTCATGTTGTTGAGATCTTGAAGTAATGCTGGCATCAATAACTTGCACTCTTCAATCTAAATCATGTACTCCTTTGATGGATTATCTTCATCAAGCAGCCTTTGAAAGGAAATCCTGAGTTGATCTTTGGTAAAATCACCATAGTAGTAAGATAGGCATGTGAGAATGATGGTAAGGTCTGGATATCCAAATTCTGTATTGGATGCAGGAATGTCCTTGGCTCAATATGGAACAGCAAGTATTGTGTAACATCCAATAAATGTGAAACAGCCAACTTACTACTTGGATCTTACAAGACTCCAAAGGCAATATCAGTTACTTGCTGATAAGATAATAGGCAGAGAATGCTAAAGTAAGTATTAACCTGAGTTAGGATATCCAGGAAATCCATTACTATACCTTCAGACAGTGGAGATAACCCAGTAGAAAGTGGGAGGAACTCCAAGGAGAACAAGACTAGGGAAGATATCTCCAGTTTGGCTGTCTTATATACTATTCAATTGGAACTCCAAAGCAGGGCTTAAATTATATAAGGGCAGGTAAACAAATAACTGGATCATATTCTATTGGTCAGAGATAACTAATCTAATCTTTATATATAGTGCATGATAAGAGTGGCTTATGTCATTGGCTTGACAAAGCAAGGCTGTGGCTGCTGACTGAGCTGCTAATTGAGCAATGAGTCAGTGCTGTACTTTGATGAGCCATTATCTTGAGATAAGGGCTATGCCTGGATTAAGAGTATGATATTATAAATAAACAATAAGAGATAAAAGTCTAGATTATTGGTTATATTGATGGGTCTATACTATAATATCATTGATGACATCATGGGTCTAGATATGTCCATCATGTGACTTGTCATGTGATATGGCTGTGTAAGTCATATGACCTGTAGACTCAAATTGAAGGAAATAAAAAGGAGAGTATGGGAAAAATAGTGGAAAAATAGAAATAAAATAAAAAAGATACATAGTGTTCATAACAGCCAAATTAGAGATGTCCTTTCCAGTTTTGTCCTTTTTGGAGTTTTCCCCACTTTCTATTGAATAATCCCCACTATTTAAAGATATAGTGGCAGATTTCCTAAATACCTAGACTCAAATTGATGCTTACTTCAGCAGCACCAATCTATTATCTTATTTAGCATCTGACTGACATTGCCTTTGGAATCTAGCAAGATCTAAATAGTAAGTTGACTATTTCAATTGGATATCAGGAGTTTATGCAATAGTAGCAATTTTTTCCACAGTTGTCCCTGTTCAGAATGTCTAGTATACTCCTCCACCCTCCTAATCATCTTGGAAATTTAGTAGACATGTTCATCCAATTGAAACAGCCAATTTACTATTTGGATCTTGCTAGACTCCAAAGGCAATATCAGTTAAGTGCTGAATAAGACAATAGGCTAGTGGTACTGAAGTAAGTGTTGACCTGAGTCTAGGTGTCCAGGAAATCTGCCACTATATCTCTGGACAGTGGAGATTAACTCAATAGAAAATAGGGAAAACTCCATGGAGGACAAGACTAGGGAAAACATCTTCAATTTGGCCACTTTATATACTATTCAATTAGAACTCTGAAGCAGAGCTTAAAAGTACATTAGAGTAGGTAATAGATAACTGGATCATATCCTATTGGTCAGAGATAACTAATCTAATCCTTGTATATGATGTGAAATAAGAGTAACTTATGCCATTGGCTTGATAAAGCAGGGCTGTGGGTTGCTGACTGAGCAATGAGTCACTATCTTGAGATAAAGGTTACACTTGGATTGAGGGTATGATGTCATAGATAAGTGATAAGAGATAAGAGTCTAAGTTGTTGGCTATATTGATGGATTTGGGCTTATGATGTCATGGTAATGTCATAGATCTGAATGTGCCCATTATGTGGCTTGTCATGTGATGTGGTTGTGTAAGTCATGTGACCTGTGGAGACTTGAGTTGAAGAGAGTAAAAAGATGAATAAAGGAAAAATAATAGAAAAATAGAAATAAAATAAGGAAGATATATAGTATTTGTAACACCAATATCCTATTCTTTGCTCTTTCAGAGCAGAGGTGGCACATTGACTATGGTTTGGTCCTTTATTGGACATTCTGTTACAAATGCTATATATCTCCCTTATTTTATTTCTATTTTTCCATTATTTTTTCCTTATTCACCTCTTTATTCTCTTCAATTTGAGTTTTCACAGGTCATGTGACTTACACAGCCACATCACATGTCAAGTCACATGATGGGCACATCCAAACCCATGATGTCATTATACATCATAGCCCAGATCTATTAGCACAGCCAATAATCTAGACTCTTATTTCTTATCACTTATCTATGACATCATATCCTCAATCCCAGCATAATCCTTATCTCAAAATAGTGACTCATCCTAACTTACTCTGACTCAGCCCTGAGTTATCACTTAGTCAGCAGCCACAACCTTGCTTTGTTAAGCCAATAGTACAAGTTACTCTTATCTTGCATCATGTGCAAGAGTTAGGTTAGTTATCTCTGACCAATAGAATATGATCCAGTTATCTATTTACCTGACCTCATGTAATTAAAGCTCTGCTTTAGAGTTCTAATTGAATAGTATATAAGGCAGCCAAATTGAAAGCATTTCCTCTAGTTTTGTTCTCCTTGAAGTTCCTTCCACTTCCTATTGGGTTATTCTCACTATCCAGAGATATAGTGATGGATTTCCTGGATACCCTAACTCAGGTTAACACTTACTTCAGTGTTCCTGCCTATTATCTTATCAGCAAGTGACTAATATTGCCTTTGGAGTCTAGTAAGATCCAAGTAGTAAGTTAGCTATTTTATTAAAACAAGACTTATCCTCTCTATACCTTTACTTCCCTCTATTTTCTATCCATTATCTCTTTTAGTCCTAATCTTTATTAGAACAAGACTATTCTCTACTCCACCTCCACTTTACATTCATCTCTACTCATTTTGATCTTATTAAGACAAGACTACCCCTATTAAAGACACTTTATTATCAACACTCCATTCTCTACAATCAAGTTAGCCACCAGTTAGTAATACTTGATGCAGAAACTATAAAACAGGACTGATGCTTACTGATTTAAGTGTTCACTCTTTTACAAATTATATTTGGTACATCTTATGCCAGGAACATTGGACAAAAAGTCCCAGTTGCAGTTATAAAGAAAAAAGATATTTCCTTTATCTGGTATTGACTAGTTGTATATAGCCATTAAAGAACAGCTGACATCAGCATAGAATAAATTAAGACTACAAGCTATTGGAAGAGCTTCATCAAGTCATCCAGGAATATAATAGGGTTGAGCCTTGCTTCTTATCTATTCCATTAGATATTAATCCAAACAATATAAATTCCAAAGACTATAAGCAACAGTTAGCTCACTTATCACCACTACTTAATCATGAGAATATAAACTGGCCTGATTGGTATAGTTACTTGCCAGCATACTCTATATCTCAAAAATTGCCAACTCCTCTGAGTCAACCATTAGATTGGTACACCATGAGAATAGCTTCATGTCCTATACCACAACCATCATCCATTCATATACAATTCTTATCCTCTAGCTGCATATCATCAAACTATCATCCATATACATCCATTCCTAACTCTATCAACCACAGATTAGATACTATCACTGCTGATTCTGATATCACTGAACTTCTACATGAGATATAGGTCAATGCAGATATCAACTGTTTTATTCAAGAGGAAATTCAACTAGGCATATAATAGCTTGTTGCTGCAGAACTCAGACAGAGACAATCAAGTCTTTATCTGCCACCACATAGATACCATCCCTATTAAGTACCAGTTAGAGAGAAACTTTTCCATCCCCATTCTTCTATTGACTGTACTTGGGTTCACCCTTACAATCCTGGTATTGACTTTGGTCCTTGTATCTCTATACTATGCCTTTACCTTCTTCTCCAATTACCTCACCATTACCACCACAACTACAATAGATACTAGATCTATTATAGTCAAACTTAGACTCCCTCCCCCATATCAAAATAGAATCCCCCTCACTCACCAAGGTGCAATTGATAACTTGAGAGAATATTTTCAAGCTCCTCAACAATTACCTCAATATCTTTACCCTATTTCAAGGGAAAAACATCAAGAAATCCTTGCAATATATGCTAAAAGAGCCCAATAGATTAGGGCTTGCATAGTGCAAGTAGAAATTAACCTCATCTCAAGACCTACTTAGGAAGATACTTCTTCAAAAGAAGAAACCTTTTATGAAAACAAATGAACTTTATATTCACACTTCTTACCCTTATCCTTGCAATCCTCATTTGCTTTACAGCAATAGTTGTCTCAACCATTCTCAAGAACAAAAACAAGCCTATTTCCATCCAATTCTCTTTTAGAGTATCCAACCACATATATAGATTCACCATTGAATCACTGGTACCTGTTGACCTTAACATTGCTAACAATTCTTGAAACAACAATAACAACACTGATTGGTGATTGATGAATATCATTCTAATTATTGTTCTTCTCTTTATCATTATCCTTCTCATCATCTCTCTCACCACTTGTATTTAACACTTCCATCAAGAAATTCAAGACATCAAATCTTATTCTCTTCAAGACATAGAGATTCCCTCTCTTCAAATTCCATCTAGAGCAATAGTGACCAATTGGCCATCATTACATTCCAACTCCATTACATCTCTATATCCAATGATATACACCAAAAGATATATTCAAACTTAGTAAATCTCTTATTAGACAAACCTATAACCATCCAACATGTCTAATCCCACTTCATCTACCATTCCAACCAGTACAGCCCAAATTATTCAACAAGAATGGATTGCTATTTTAACTGCCTTACAAAATACTGAACAGCAACTCACTCAAGTAAATGCTAAGAGAATCTGACTTGAAGCAGACCTCAGAATTGCAGTTTAACAACTTACCAATACTGTTGCAACACAACAAGAAGCTGAGAACCACTCCAAGTAACTCCTTGGTTTGTACCAATGGATAGGAACCATTGCTCATGGACAAAAACCTCAACCATTCATAGGATTATCAAAGATAGAAATATTTTCAGATTCTAGAACCTACAATAGATCCCCATCCAAGTTTGAAGAATGATAGACCAAGATAAAAGCATGGATTGATTGCAATTCCAAACAATTTACCAACTTGATCCCAAGTATGGCTGAACCAGGAACCTTCATCACTAAAGTAAATATTAAAGCATATGCTTATGCAATCCTATCAAAACTAAAAGGATTCAAAGGGACATACTTTGCTGAAAATGAAATTGCCAAACTTGTAAATCAAACATCTGAACTTACAAGCTGGCAATGCCTTACTAGGAAAATTGAAGACATTTTCCAACCTCAATTACAAAAGGATTGGTCAACCAAAGAGATCAGTCAATTTTGACAAGATTGCCTCTCCACCAATGCATTTGTATCAAAATGGCAAATTCTCTTCATCCAATCTGGTATTCCAGATACTTTTGAAGTTTGGTTGTTAGAAAACAATATCAGAAAGGATATCATAGAAGAGATGTTTCAAACCAAACAACAAAAGAATATAGTTAAAGAAATCATACAAGTTATTCAATAAATCAGTCAAACAAAGAAAGAGTACCACCTCTTTTCCTCCTCTAAGAAGCATTTCTCATATCATTCCAGATGCAACAAAGATACTATGGATATTGATGCACTAAAAATCACAAAGTGCTACAATTGCAAAGAAGAAGAACATTGGATAGACAAATGCTCAAAAGAATGTCACATATGTCACAAGACAGGAAGACATTCATACCTTTGCAAATTCCATCCAATGAATAGATCAAAGTTTGCAAAAGAACTTAGATTAAAAAGTAAGTCCAAAGATAAAAACAGAAGATTCAAGAAATCAAGAAAATTCCAAGCTTTCAACATGGATACAGATTCTGACTCTGAATCAGAAGACTCTAAATCTTCAGAATTAGAAGATGAAGATCTTTCCTGTGCTGTTAGAGGCATGAACTATGAAGAAATAAAAACATTCTTCTTTGATATGAAAGATTCTGAACAAAAGAGAAAAGCTCCCTAGGCTTAAACCCTCAAAATATTCAAGTCTATAAAACCACTTCCAAATAAGTTATGCAAACCCCTTTACCTTCAAAACTACCAATTTGAAAAATATCAAATAATGCAAAAATCTCAATCCATGGATTAGAATATGCTGCAGAAGTGGCAATACCTTTAGATACCTATAGAAGAATCACCTCTAGAAGTGGTCTAGCTGTCAAATCTAGAATCCACACTAGTACAGGAGTCATACTCTGATTACCAAGGTAACCTCATGGTTTTGTTAATCAATCAAGATATAGAAATATTCAAGATCAATTCAAGTAATTGCATTGTACAACTCATCATATAAAAAATCCACTCTCTCAAAGTAGTTGAAGTAGCTGGGCTGTTCACAATAAAAAGAGCAGACAAAAAATTCAGATTTATAGGAATCAACCTATATATATCCTCCTCAGAAGACCTTAAAATTAGATCTTTTTCAAAGCAAGACATTATTATGCCTATTCAAATTTCTCTCCTCAGATTTCACCACCAATTTGTCAAAGCATCCATTTTACTAGATAGTGGAGCCAATACCACATTTGTTGATCAGACATGGGCCAAGAAAATCCAATTACCCCTCAAACAGCTTCTAAAATCCATAAAAGTCTATAATGTAGACAAAACCCCAAACTCTGCTGGAAACATTACCCACACAGCAGAAATCCTCATAGACTATCAAGGACATTGTGAATGTGTCACTGCTAAAGTCACCAACTTATCCTTGGTTATACATGGCTTAAATGCTACAACCTGGAAATTGATTGGATAACTGAAACAATCAAATTGAATCAGAAGAATGAGATTCAATTCAATATATATATACTCTCAAGAAAGAAGATTCTTCCAAGTCAAAGGAGATCCTACCAGAAAAACTTGTTCCAAAAGAATATCACAAGTACCTCTATGTCTTTTTAAAGAAAGAATCAGAGTGCATGCCTCTCAGAAAACCATGGAATTATGCTATAGATCTCAAGAATTATTTTGAACCAAAAAAAATCAAATCATCCTGCTCTTTTCTGATGAACAACAAGAAGTTACTGACTTCATTGATGACCAACTATAAAAGAGATATATTAGACCAAGTAAATCTCTGCAAACATCACCAGTATTCTTTGTTCCAAAGAAAGATGGACAAAAAAGAATGATGCAAGACTACTGCTACCTTAATGAACATACTATCAAGAACAATTACTCCCTGCTACTCATCTCCCAACTCATTGATAAGCTTAAAGGTGCAAAGCCTTTTACAAAAATGAACTTACATTGGAGATACAACAATATACACATTCAAAAAGGCAATAAATGGAAAGTCACTTTCATATGCCATAGAGAATCCTATGAATCACTCATAATGTTCTTTGGACTCTGCAACTCCCTAGCAACATTCCAAATCATGATAAACAAAATATTCACAGACATAAGCATAACAGTTGACATATATATGGACAACCTCATGATCTTCACAAAAACAAATGACCTAAAAGAACATGACAAAGTAGTTCTTCAAGTTCTCAAACTTTTAGATGAGAATGACCTCTTCATCAAATCTAAAAAGTGTATCTTTTGAACCAAAAAGTCAAATTTCTTGGAATGATCATAAATGAAAATGGAATTAAGATGGATAATATAAAAGTGAAAGCTATCCTTGAATGGCCAACATCTTCGTCAACAGATACTCCAAACTTGCAAGATCTCTTATTAATCTCATCAAGAAAGACACACCATTTGTTTGAACATAATCACAAGAATTAGCCTTCAATGAACTCAAGCAAAGATTCACTATAGCACCAATTCTTGCATATCTGGACATAGACACATAATTTTCCCTTGAAACAGATGCATCAGATTTCACATCAGGTGTAATACTCTCTATTCAGAAAAATGACAAATGGCATCCAGTCACATTCTTCTTCTACTTCTTTAATCCTGCAAAATACAATTATCTTACAGCAGACAAGGAAATGCTCAGTGTTATCAAAGTATTAGAACAATGACAACACTATCTCAAAGGATCACATCAAGAATTTGAAATATGGAATGATCATGCAAACCTTCAATGGTTTATGCAATGTCAAAATCTAAACCAAAGACAAGCATAATGGATCCAATACCTATCAAGATTCAATTTCAAATGGTAAAAGCAGATGCTTTATCCAGAAGAGAAGACCATGCCAATGAAATAGACCAAGACAATCAAGGAATCCAAATCATCTCTGATTCCATAATAAAAACAGTTCAAATCAATACAGATGACACTTTCATTCCAGAAGAAGTCAAGAAGATTGAAGAATCATATTATAACAATAATAAACTCATTATATCAGATGATCATGACTTTAAAATGGAAACCCTCTGACTACATTATAACATACCCATCACAGGACATCCAGAATATGACAAAACATTAGAATTGATCCAATAATCATACACATAACTACACCTCCCTACATTTGTAAAAGATTATATTTCATACTATGACTATTGTGTATGATTCAAAGACTCAAACTTCATAACACCAGGAAAACTTCAACCACTCTGAATTCCTAATAGATCATGGCAAGATATCTCTGCTGATTTCATTACAGATCTGCCAAAATCCAATGGATACAACTCCATCTTGGTTGTAGTTGATAGATTTTCTAAAGAAACAGAATTCATGCCATGCAATAAATCCATCACAGCTCTGGAAACAGCAAAACTCTATCTAACACATATTTGAAAAATTCATGACCTTCTCCAAACAATTATCTTGAATCATAGACCACAATCCACATCACATATTATAAAATATTTGTACAAAAAGCTAGAAATCATGCCAAAACTTTCTATAGCTTTTCATCCACAAACAGATGGACAAACTGAACAAATGAATTGCAACCTTCAACAATACCTTTATATCTTTACATTAGAAAAACAACATGAATAAGTTGAATAGTTACCAATTATGCAATTCTTATACAACTCAAAAAGGAAAATTTCAACTCAAAAGGCATTTTTTAATGTCACACATTCCTATATATCCTGACTTGGATTCAAACAACATCAGTCAAAGGCACCTGCTGCTGATGACTTTATTGACAAAATCAAAAATATAGTCAAATAAGTCAAAAAAAATTTGGTGACAGCACAAACTTGTATAAAAGCTCAAGCAGACAAGCACCATTCAATAGCATCTCAATATGCTATTGGTGATAAAGTCTGGCTTTCAATAGAAAATTTAAAACTACCCCATTCATTATGCAAATTGATGGAACAATGGATTGGATTATATGATATCATTAACATAAAAGGAATCAATATCTACAAGCTTCACTTTCCCTCATCAATGAAAATTCATCCAATTGTAAACATATCACACATCAAACCATATAAAGAATGCCTTAATGGCCAATCCACATTCAAACCTAGACCAATTCTGATTATGGAAGAATGTGAAGAACAATATAAAGTTAAATTCATCACTGATTCAAGATTTAAGAATAAATATCTTGAATACTTTATCTACTGGAAAGGATACAAAGATGACAAATACATATAGGAACCAGCTTCTAATCTCAAAAATGCACCAGAAGCAGTAGCCAAGTTCCACAAGTCACTGAAACAGCCAACTTACTACTTGGATCTTAGTCAACTCCAAGGGCAATATCAGTTATTTATTGATAAGATAATAGGCAGGGACACTGAGGTAAGCATTAACCTAAGTCAAGGTGTCCAGGGAATCCATCACTATATCTCTGGACAGTGGAAATAACCCAGTAGGAAGTAAAAGGAACTCCAAGGAGAACAAGACTGGGGAAGACACCTCTAGTTTGGCCACCTTATATACTATTCAATTAGAACTCTGAAGCAGAGCTTGAATTACATGAGGGCAGGTAAATAGATAACTGGATCATATCCTATTGGTCAGAGATAACTAATCTAACCCTTATATATGATGTGAGATAAAAGTGACTTGTGTCATTAGCTTGACAAAGCAAGACTATATTTTGACTGAGCTACTGACTGAGCAATGAGTCAGTGCTGTGCTTTGATGAGTCATTATCTTGAGATAAGAGCTGTATCTAGGTTGAGGATATAATATCATAGATAAGCAATAAGAGATAAGAGTCTAGATTATTGGCTATATTGATGGATCTAGACTATAATGTTAGTGGTAATGTCATGGGTCTGGATGTTCATCATATGACTTGTCATGTGATGTGGCTGTGTAAATCACATGACCTATAAAGACTTGAGTTGAAGAAAATAAAGTAAAGAGTAAAGGAAAAATAGTGATAAAATAAAAATAAAATAAAGGAAATATATAGCATTTATAACAGTCACAATCAAGTGCATCTCAAAGACTTTGAATGTCCAAAGCACAATTCTTTAACATCTTCTATTATTATAGAAAACTAATCCCTAAATGATTGATCCTTCCTTTCAATTGCCTGGAAGTCAATCTTTAAAAAGGGGATAGTGTTATGAATGCTACATATCTTCTTTTTTTTATTTATATTTTTTCATTATTTTTCCCTTACTCACCTCTTTACTCTCTTCAACCTGAGTTTCCATAGATCATGTGACTTACACAGCCACATCACATATTAAATCACATGATGGAAACACCCAGACCCATGATGTCATCATAATATCACAGCCCAGATCCATTAACATAGCCAATAACCTAGACTCTTATCTCTTATCACTTATCTATAACATCATACCCTCAATTCAGGTGTGGCCCTTATCTCAAGATAGTGACTCATCATGACTCACTTTAACTTATCACTTAGTCAGCAGCTCAGTCAGCAGCCACAGCCTCACTTTGTCAAGCCAATAACACAAGTTACTTTTATCTCACATTATATATAAGGGTTAGATTAGTTATCTCTGACTAATATAATATAATCCAGTTATCTATTTACCTGCCCTCATGTAATTCAAGCTTCGCTTCGGAGTTCTAATTGAATAGTATATAAAGCAGCCAAACTAGAGGCATTCTCTCTAGTCTTATTCTCCTTGGAGCTCCTTCCACTTCCTACTAGATTATCCCCACTGTCTAGAGGTATAGTGATAGATTCCCTGGACACCTGGACTCAGGTTAATGCTTACTTCAGCATACCTACCTATTATCTTATCAGCAAGTGGCCAATATTGCCTTTGGAGTCTAGCAAAATCCAAATAGTAAGTTGGCCATTTCATTATCCTTAATATGCATATGAGAGAAGGGTAGATGATATATTAGCCCATTAATGAAACCATTGAGGCAGGCCACTAGCAGATCAAACATCTGCATTGTCAGTGCTTTTGAAATAATAACATGAACAAGCTATTTTCCATTAGCAAGAGCAGCTGCAATAATCAGAATTATCATAGATGATTTCCCTTCATCTATATTGATCTGTAATATTGTATTCTCCCTAGACTTCAGTGATATCATCTCCTTTGCTATTTCTGCCTATATACATTGAATAAGAAAGTTTTCCTCAGCCTAAAATAGGTATTGTGATTTTAATTGAAATACATGTTATAACATATCAAACATACCTAAATTAATAGCCAGTTTGGATATTCTTCAGGATTCCATCCATCACACCCCTTATTTTCCAACTTCTTTGCCAGCTTTTATTTAAGGCCATCCAGAGCAAAGCAAAGTATTCTTTTGGCCCACTAAAGATCCAAAAGGAGTAATACAAACAATATCAAACACTTCTTTCATTTAAAGAGGTAGATATGAGATATCACAGGAGGACATCTCTAGTAATCAATGACCATCCATTGGATCATCAATTGATCTCTAGTGTTTGTAACTTGTTTTTTAAATCAAGGCTCCTTTTTAGAGTTTCCAGAGAGTGCAGATAATTGGTTCTGCATTGGATATAATGTGTTTGAAAAACCTCAAGAAAATCTCCACTTTTCACCTTATAAGCTACCTGGGACTCCTGATATATGAATTGTGCACTGCCATAAAAATGAGCAAGTAAAATAATATCTTCTGATGGAGTGTTCTAATCTATACAAGTCAATATCATGTGGGATGGGAGTTCTGGTAGAGGGTGGTTGAAAATTGCATGTGAAGGAAAAGGGGTAGCCTATTGGACTATGTGAAGACCATGTCTGTGGTGATATACACCATGAGTCCAATAATATCAGCTTTGGATGTTCCTGTATATAGTATTTATTTGATAATGTGCAATTTTGATTCAAATTTCATTATTGTCAAAAGCTTTGAACTTCATGATTAACTGACAAGCACCTAATTTCAGAAGAAAAAGTGCTATATCAGTGCTAATTTTACTTGTCAGTGGATCAGGATAGAGGCAGTTGATCATGGCATATAGATAAGCAAAATGTTGTGTACTCATCAAGTTGCCATTTTCTTTCAAGCAATCTAGATCAATATCCACATTATATATATAATATGATGGAAGATGTAATTTGATGTAGAATGGCCAGTTAAAATTAGAATATATTTGAAAATAAGGGCTGCTGGAACCAGGATCCTAGCAATATAGACTTTTAACCAAAGAACCATAAGACTCTCCAAATCAAAGAATATATTTATGGACTGGTTTTCATTATAGACCATATATTTGAAGTCATGAGATTGAAGTTTTGCTTGTTTACTGACAAAGAAAGACAAGATGTGATGTGGCAAGGCAATCAATAATTATGGCACACATGCAGAATTAATATAAAATATGGTGACCAGGAGTTGCTTGGATTGACTCTGCAAGTGCTCATTATAGTTAGAGATATCCTTGTAAGTACCAATTAGAGAATTGAAATAGTTGAAAACCATTGTCCAGATCTAGCTGTAAATGTCCACAAGTGTCTTGTTATCCTTGTAGGTATAATATTGATCAGGTAAACAATCAATCCTCTGATTCTCCAAATATTCTTTCCATACATTTTCAAGAGGGTGAATTTCAATGGTCTTTATAGTTAAATTCAACCAATGGATATAACCATTCACAAGGGCTGATGGAATGTCTTCCTGAAGCTTTTTAGAAGAAATGAGTGCAAGCACATCATTTGCTTCATTGTCTTGTACTCTAACCACTAGCTGGCCATCTTGTAATGAAAAGTGGAACTGCCAACATTTAAACTACTGCAATCACAGCAAGTTGGATTAGATAGGTACTTTGTGTTTGGATATCATATCAAAGGTCATAAAATCCATTTTCAGAAGTGTGGATGGTACTATATAGAAGCTTTGCTAGAAATGAATGTTAGAGTCCACATTGATGTCCAACACTAAAGCAAATACATACTTCACAAATATCTAGTGTAGATTGTCTGATCTCCTATTGCATATCAGGCAATGATTGACCATCTACTTGAAGGTCTCCATCAAGGATATTGATTTGCATTGTCTGTGAAGGAAACTCCAATGTTGGTTTAGTTTTGCAAGCAAGCCATTGAGTATTTGGATGTTGTAGCTGTTTCCACCTCTGTGGGCCTGGTCAATGGCAAATGAAAACCCTGCCAATTGCAAGGTCAAGACCATATTCTGATGGATCAGCAAGGATGATGTCACTCAATACATCTTTGAGAGCAAAAAACAGAAGGTGGTTTCATTGGAGATTATCTGGCACCATCCCTTAAGAGTTGAAGTTAGCCAAGTGCTGAATGTGACAGTATCAACAATCACACAGTTTTGATTAGTCGCTCTGAGAAAGAAAGCACACGAGATTGCAGCATCAATATCTTCTGGAGAATGGAAGAGCTTGTAGAGAATAGATGTGTCGACGTCGAGCATGCTTCAACAGGCAACAGCCATTTTCCCTGACACACTCCACAATCCATAACTCATGGGTGTCTCTATTAGGCCATATGATACCTCCTGCACCCATTGGAACGTCTTCCTGCGTATGCTGCAAAGAAGCCCGACCACTCTGTCTGAGACACCTTCACCGGGACTCGATGCGAGTATGCATGTCAGCAGTAGGGACATGGAGCCCATGATTGTTGCGCCAACTGAACGAGCGGCGACATTCACAAACAAGCTGTCAAGCTCATCTAGAAGTGCATTGCAAAAGTGGGTGTCATGCAAGTCTTGGTGCCAGATCCAAACCCCTGTATCTAGATCCAGTGGCCCAACTTGACAGGCGGTAACGAGAAATTCATGAATTCTGGGACTGCGGAGGTTGAGGGTTCCCACTGCCGCGTAAGTGTCCAAATGTGACAAATTCATTGAGAGAGAGAGCAGCAGGACAGTGTGCTTGTACAGCAAGGATGTCGTTGGACGTGTGGAGGGTCGAAAAACTATAATCCTCCCGTGAAAATTTACTGAAGACCTGCGATATTAGGCCAAAGTCTTTGATACGCTTCCTGGCTGACTGCCATATTAAGGGATATCTCATCATGGCGGGGAGGGAGAGGTCAGTCATATTCCGAGTTAGGACACACGAGATCGATTACGTTAGATAAAAAGAAAGAAAGAAAATAAATAAATAAAGAAAACATTCGCATATTTTTTTCATCCGTCGACCATCATCTCTCCTCGTTCGGATTCCTCATCCTCCTCGAGTAACGACGATGTAAAACTAGCCTTGGGTGTCTCGTATCCATCTATGTCCTTGTCCAGACGTAGCTCACTCAACGAGTTGCGCGCCGACATCTTACCGCCTAGACGTAGCCGTCGGGGGACGCATATGCTAATGGCGTGGACGGGATGTCGACCCGTGCTGGGGTCAATGGCAAGAACGACAAGCCAAGCATGGACTGGCGGAATAACATCGTGCCATCAATCGATTCTTCTTCGGGTGTGGGCTGCTGCACGCGCTGGACCCCAATGACGCACAGTCGTCCCACCTATCTGATGACCGATCAGTGTGCGGGACATGACAACAGAGTGGGACGACGTACGTATCTGCACGATCGAGACTCTCCTTGATGACCCCTGTGACACCGCGCATCATGTCGAGGCTCTCGGTTGCGAGGGTGAGGATGTGTTGCGCTGCGCGTGTGCTGCACTGGCGGTGGGACGGCGGATGGATGTGCGGGACGAGGCGAGGGGAGAGGATGAGCGAGAGGATGCCCGTGTGGTTGATAGGGAGCAATCAGAACCACCAGCGATGCACTCTTTGCAATGACGACCAGTTCTGCGGCCCGCGGATCCACCAGTGACCGAGCTCATCCCTGTGGTACATTCTAGGATGGAGGCGGTTGCGGTGGCCCATCACTGTGGAAGATGCAGGACAAAATCACGGACCCGGGAAGCGTGCAGGTTCATGGAGGGCGTTACCAGCATACTTGCTGACAACGACAAAGGGCTGGAGAGAGTCGATGAATATGCAGGATGAGAATCTGGCCATCGATGTGTTGTTGCGTACTGCATGTGGGAATGAGCGAGGCAAGGATGGAAAGGAGTAGTAGGACGTACTTGGAGCCATTGGGGGTAATACCTGAGTCGCCACATGCTTTCTTCACTGAATGTGGCCCCGATGCCCCCAGCCTTGAACAGGACGATCTGCCAGCGACTTCGGGGTACAAATTGTTCAGTCTATGTTTTGGTCTGGTTGGGACTGGGATTGCGGAGTGGGGCTGCGGCTTTCGGTTGGTGGATAAGATCAAAATGGCACTGTCGTCGTTGGTCACCTTGTCGTCGGACGTCGAGGGGCCGCGATAGCGCTCAAGCTGTACATGTAAGGTGTAAGATGAGGTGGGAAAAACGACAAGGACAAACTTGATCGAGTTGCCTGCAAGGGAGCCTATAGATGACGGAACGAGAGACGGAAAATTCAATAATTTCTGCGCTATACTGTAGACTGGAGGTAAGCTGACGAGAGAGAAAGAGAGAAAGACAGACTTTGACGACGCACGAGGTTGCTTTGCCATGTTCATACGCAGACTGACCGACTTTGCAACTTTTGGCTCGCACTCGAACTTTTTCCAAGCTTACCGCATCGGTAGTTGCAGTGCCACCAAGTCACTGTGGGCGTCCCTGTTAGATTTACGACAACCGCCCATGGGTCGTTCCTTGTGTATAGAATGCCAATTTTCCAAACACATATCATGCCCCACTGGAGTATGTAGTTCCCTCATTCTACGGATATCCCTTGTCAGCGATTAGCGACGTCGTTGGTTCGTTGCTGCACCCCCCACGCGCAAGCCAATCACGATTTCAATGCTAGGCCGACCTGTCAACGAGTGCCCCCCCATTTCGAAGTAAGCGCAGATGACAGAGTCAAGCGGGAAACCCTGCTCATTCAAAATCCCACTTGGTTTCTCATCATCATGCATCATGTAGATATCATACGCCATCGCGCCTCGTCCTGTCCGTCTGATATGAGCGACACCCACCTGCGTGTCGGGTAATGCAGCCGGATCTCGTCGGAACCTCAAGGCCCTGGTGGACACCGTAACGCCATGCAGGGCACCTCTCTCCGAGTCGGATTTACGTTTTCGAACAATGCGCCAAACAGACGGAGATCGACACATGAGAGTATGAGCTGAGCGGGTGCACATATGATCGATGTGGAATGAGCAACACAGGGCTGCGCGCACGTCAATGATGCTTGCAGCATACTAATGGAAAAAGGCCAACTTGGGGCCAAAGCTGACGTGCACGACTCGAACACCGCACGCATTTTGGCGATTTCAAAAGGCATTGAAGCACGACGTCCTGCCAGAATGCGCGTACAAAGAAGAGAAGAGAGTCACTGACCTCGTCGGACGAACCGAAAGAACACTATCGCCTTCAGACCAAATTATCTACAAGACACCAGGCACGACTAGCAGTTCGAACACCGCGATCGCACGAACACTTCGCCACAATCTAGCCTGCACATATATGTACAGACATCGTGTCCTACAGCACGACCACTGCCATACATATGCACACGCACAACAGTACCACGGTCATTATTGAGGACTCGCTTCATTGTATATATCCACGGCCAAGCGATACTGCCTCGCGATCGTTGGTCCATTGTTTGTACCGGAACACAGGATATGCAGACGTTTCACACAACCTCCCCCTATGATCCTATCGCACGCACACACGACACGCACACCAATAGGGCCATTTGTACGTTGGTCCATGTGGGTCCATGTCCGCTCTATATATGAGCATCGATACATCCATTCCCTGGCGTGCCGTTCAGAGTTTGGATGATGCGTGATTGATGATCGATGATGTATGAACGAGGGTAGGTACCATTGTAAACTTTTTTTTTCACAGCTTCTTGCTCTCTGTTGTTTGGGTGTCTACTAAATGACTTGCCAAGGCAAGGTTCGGGCACTCCAGCGGAGACACCAGAGTTCGTGACAACGCCAACGTCGAATGCACGGCACAACCCTGCTGACGCCGACGAACATAGGGAACTCTGTGACCCCATTTCGTTCACTTCTAGAACGGCTGAGAAAGAAGAGAAGTTGAATGAAGAAGAAAAAACGAAAAGGCCGCACCCTCAAGACAAAATGGCGTGCGTGTACGCCCCTCATTATGCACATACATCTGTTATAATATGATCCATCACCACCACGACCACCACGACCACTGCTCCCATCCTTGGTGTGCCGTGCCCGATTATGGTCTATGATCCCACGCATGAAGATGCCAGTGAGTGTGCATCAAGATTGTGATCGCATATGTGTGCATGTATAGGAATCACCGCGTCCCCCGCCCTGGCCTAGACTGCGCTATGGTCAAGCGTCGTAGTTTGTTCCAGAAGAGGATGCGACGTCGGAATAAAGTCTTTGTGGGAACTACACGAATCCTGAGGGGGGAGGATTGCGGGTGAGCACATGGCGATTGTATCCCACGAATACCAGGCAGTGACTCGGCGCACCGGCCCGGACTACGACTGCGCTGTGCAAAATGAACGAGCAAAAGGTTCTGGCATGCCTGCACGGGGTGGCCCGAATTCGGAAGACCTGCTAGCTGCTGCGGTGCTACTCTGCTGATAAGGCTACTTGGGACTGGCGCTCTCAGGCTCTGGCCATCAAACCTGACGTGACGACCACTTTACACAGGAGAAGAACGGTCCGTAATGAACAACGCGCCAACAACGAGTGAAAACTTGGCTGACTCCGACAGGTTGGATAATCTGAGCTGGGCACTCAAGTACTCAGGTATGTGGCGAACTTTCGGGATGGAACAGACACCGGGTGGATTTACTACGCCGGAGAAATGGTGACATGGTGATTCACAGGCCGAGGCCGGTTCGATTTTTCTGAGAGGTTACCTCCGACGGTATTCAAAAAGGAAGAGTTGCTAAGTACTCCTTCGAGTTAGTGCCTATTGTAAGTACTTCAGTGGAAGTTCCGCATGGTTAGATGAAATGGACTCTGTCGATCAGGCTCCAGACTGCAAAAGAAAAGGGAAATGAAAATTTAATTGTTGGCTCTGTACGCGTGGAGAGAAGAGCCACATATCACCTTCACCATCCCTCACAGGAGCGGATTTTGAGTACTATTGACTAGTGGTGTGGTCGAATATTTCAATGGTCAAAGGCATCGTCCCTGTTTCGTCTCTCATCCATTTCACTATAAATAGATGGAAAAGGGCTACAAATAGCAGCATGTCCCACTATGGATCACATAGTCGAAGGGCACAGAAAGGTATAACATGCAAAGAAATGTTCATAGTACAGAGAATACATTATCAATTCAATCCTTGATATTGATCACCTCGAACTCTGGAGGTCCGAAACAGTGTGATTGGTAGTACTAATCATGCGATGATCAAGAGAATTGCAAGATAACTCTGCACTGCACACAGTCTGACAACGATAGCGATCTGGATGAGCGAAATACTGCAAGCTACGATCTTAATGAGGGACAGGAGACAAGGGTCAAAGCGATTGGAAGCCACTAACAAGAGAGACACAGCAAAAAGATAACATGTCTGAAAAGAAAAAGATAACAACGACGTACAGATAATTTCATGCGATGAGATTTCCTGCAAAGAATGAAAAATATTGACCAACCAAAAACCCTCTACGTCGCCGTAGCGGTGATTTATGACTACGACCTGCGCTTTCGGGGAGGTTCCGCCTCTGGCTCAGAAGCTCCAACCATCTCAAAACCTCTCTTATTCGGACGCCCTGGGGGTAACGTACTAGGTGGCCCCGAGTGGCAGTTGGGTGAATCACAGTCCATGTCCCGCGGTGACGGAAGTACCTCCTCGTCATGGGTGATATGCGCAGATGGGCGTGCCGATCCGGGTCGTTCAAAATCCTTCTCTCTCAGAACTTGCCCGTGCAAAATTCTCCCCATGTGTGTGTGTGAAAATGGCCGACCTCGAGTCCGAATTGCAAGGAGTGCCATCACAGAAGGTAACGGCGATCCCGAAAACGTCATTTCCACCTCCTCCAAGCCGCCAGGGATGTTGAACAGATTCCGTCGAATCCCTGGACCACAGGGTCCTTCTTCTGTAAGTACGCCGAGGAAACGATATAGTCGGAGGTATGACCCATAGTCTCTCAGGTAGAGCTGCCCAGCGAATACGTTCAGCTGCTCGATCAGTTCCCAAGGTGGAGTCCAGTCGCACGGTAGAGCCGGGATAGTATACAGCTTCAGGTCGTCCGATGATCTCATCCGTTCCGATGTCCGTGGTGCGTAAAGATGAAGGTAGACATGCTCACTTGCCCTGATATCTGGCAACAAGCCCTCTACTTCAAATGGGCTCACCAGGACTAGAACCTGGTCTAATGCATTCCTACGAGTGAGGATCCACTGAATCGGTCGAAGATATTGATCAATGGTCCCCACAGTCGATTCGGGCTTGATCGTCGTGCAAAAGTCCACTGTCGCTAAGATGGATGCACTCCACACATCTGCATCATGAGTAGCTGCGGAACTTCTTTCGAGTGTTGTGAACACAGGAACGAACGCACTACCGGAGTGCAGGGGAGGGATGGCACCTGTCTTGATGAGGGACACGACATCCGGATGAAGGAAATGCTTTGCTGGTTCAGCCCGGGGAGGCAGCTCCACCTCACGTTCACGTTCACGCTCCCGATTCACCTCACGTTCCTGTTCTTCGTCCATCTGTGCACTAGGCAGCGAGAGAACCCCAAGACTTTTGCAACATTGCCGTATCTCTGGATCCAGCGTTGATATATCACTTTGTGGCTCTTTGACATTGCGAGGCGCATACAGATCTTCCAACGATTTCGTTGCTGGCTGTACCCATGCATCCGACAACTTTTCTGCGGCAAGTTCCCCATTGGAAAAACGGGTCCAGGTGTCATGTCTCAATTTGTGGTTCATTCCCTGTTGCGCCCAGTAAGGTGCACGCTCCTCAATATCCCTCCACGTCTCATTGATCGCCCAGCGACAGACGTCGACGGTGGTAATCCGCACGGCCCCGTCTTTTTTTCCAGCCAAAGCACGGATGGACCTATCAACCTCAGGTGGGGCAAAAAACATGACTGAATGACCACGACCGAGTTTCCGCATGCGCATACAACCTGAGTATCAAATCGTGAGATCCGGCGAGGAAAAGACAGTCTCAAAGCCGACCTTGCATGAGAGCATCCTTTGTCACCTTTGGACCTAATGTAACGGCCGCTCGTGTCCCAACAGGGAGCCTGAGGTCGGTGCCTCTTGTGTGAGCATGATCCAGATAGACAACACAATGGTCCAAATGTTGGGATAATGGCGATGACTGAAATGGCATGGGTTCGCCATTTCGCGAGAGGGCCACAAGATCATCCTGTTTGTTGAAGTAGATGGCTCCTATAGCATCACTGCAAATTTTGAGCCAGGCAATAGCCACTTCCTCATTGGAGAGATCGAGTACTTGTGAGCCAACATCCACAAGAACACGGATCTTCGGGAGTTGTTCCGCCACCAGTTTGAGGAATCTGCGTGTGATCCATTTTTCGTCACCATTGTGAGCCTCCATATACGAGTCATTTTCAGGTCGAAGAAGCAGTGTAAGAACCCTCGCATTAGACCCCTGCTGATGGTCGAGGTCGCACTGTGTGATCGACATGGGTAATAACCACCGCCCATCGTTCGTACCCGAAAATCCTGATATTTCAATTCAGCAACTGAACCTGCAACGTGGATGGCGTGAAAGCTCACCAGTAATAAGATTCTCACGCCTTTCTGCCAAGTCCCAACTAGACCCCGCAATTTTCCTGGGATATTCTTTCGCTTCCTTTGGAAACACTACCCATGAAAGATAGAAATCAATTGCTCCTTGGTTCCTACAGAAAAGGGGGAATATGGTCTTGTCCCACTGCTCGGATGATTTGAGGTTCATATCGGTGAGATGCCAAAGTGACGCTGGCATCGATGACTTGCACTCTTCGATCCAATTTGCATATTCCTTTGATGGGTCATCCTCGTCAAGTAGCCTCTCGAAGGAAACCCTCAGTTGATCTTCGGTAAGACCGCCATAGTAGTAAGATAGGCATGTGAGAATGATAGTAAGGTCTGGATGTCCGAATTCTGTATTGGATGCAGGAACGTCCTTGGCTCGATATGGAACAGCAAGCATTGTGAGAGGCTTGATATATGTCCTCTGAGGAATCAAACCATAGTCAACGCGCCACCTCCGCTCTGCAAGAGCAAAGAAGAGGACGTTGGACGTCAAGAGACCACGCAGTAGTAGCAATCCTTTCCATAGTTGTCCCCCCTCAGAACGCCTGGCATACTCCTCCACCATCCTAACCGTCTCGGGAATTTGGAACACATGTTTATCCGATATGAAGGCCTGGATTGCACCCTGAATTTCAGGACGAATGTGCCGAAAGTCGAAATTTGGGAGCCGTCCAGCCATTACATCCCGTGTAATCAAAGAAGCCAGGCGACCATTGTTGAATCCTCGAAGGATGTGAACACGGGGAAACCATCCAGGTGTGCAGGTCTCATATTGTATTGTATCAGGGGAAGTCATTGAGAGGGCATGTATGTGCTGCCGAACAAGCCTGAGGACCTGCTGAATAATCGTCCATCGTTCAGGGTACCCATCCATATGATGATTCATGCCGGTAGTGTAGAGCAGCTGGAAACGGGGATGAAGTATCTCGTCACTCTCGTCGAGAATATCTCGCACATGAGAATGGAGCCATTTTTGAAGGTGGAACCATTTTGTTGCTTCACTTGAAGTGTTGGCATCCGTATCACAGTCATTCTGGTGATCAGCCTGAGTAGCCCCCTTTTCGCTCGATTGATTTAATAACTTCTGTGGTGGTTGAAGCAAATTACTAATATAGGAGTCTGGGGGCATCTGGGGGCAATGCTTAGTGGGTAGACAATATGCAATTTCCAGACGTACTGATTTGAGCAACACGGACCAACTTGTCGGAGGGTATCCATAAATTGGATTCTGAGTCCTTGTGGTCCGGGGGACCCCAACCCTCTTACTGGATATCTGTTTGTCCATGGCCATCAATTTTATTGAGACAACATGTTCAGGCTGTGCAAGCAGTATTCCGTGTTCAGACATGCATTGAGACATAAGATCCTGTAGACCATCAACTTGAAGGCTAATAACCTTGTGCTGAAGGGTACGAGAGAAGGGTAGATGATATATTGACCTGTTAACAAGACCACCGAGGCGGGCCACAAGCAGGTCGAACATCTGCATTGTGAGTGCCTTTGGAACGATCACACGGACAAGCCGTTTTCCATTAGCAAGAGCTGCGGCAACAATCGGAATTATCACAGATGATTTCCCTTCACCCATGTTGACCTGTAACACCGTGTTCTCCCCAGATTCCGGAGATATCATCTCCTTTGCTGTTTCTGCCTGTGTACGCCGAATAAGAAAGTTTCCTTCAATCTGAAACGGGTATCATGATTTCAGTCAAAATACATGCTATGACACACCAAACATACCTGAATTAACAGCCAGTCCGGATACTCTTCAGGATTCCATCCATCACATCCCTTGTTTTCCAATTCCTTTGCCAGCTCTTCTTCGAGATCATCCAGAGCAAAGCGAAGTAATCTTCTTGCGCGCTGAAGATCCAAAAGGAGCAATGCAAATGATATTAAACATTTCTTCCATTCAGGAGAAATTTTGAAGTGTGAGGCAGATGCGAGATATCGCAGGAGGACATCTCCAGTGATCACTGAGCATTGACCGAGCTGATTGACCTCTGGTGTTTGTGACTCATTTTTTGAACCAATGGTCTTTTTCAGAGTTTTCAGAGAGTGCAGGTAATTGGTTCTGCATTGGACATAGTATACTTGAAGAGTCTCAAGGAGATTCTCACTTGCCATCTTGTTAGCTGCCTGAGACCCCTGGTATATGGATTGTGTGCTGTCATGGAGATGAGCAAGATATTCTTGCTGAAACAATGTATCTGCCTGAAGAACAGAGGACAATTGAGCAAGCAGTAGAGTGATGTCTTCAGATGGAGTGTCCTGATCTACATGAGGCAGCATTATGTGGGATGGGAGTTCTGGTGGAGGGTGATTGAAAAGTGCATGTGAAGGAAAAGAGAGGGCCTGTTGGGCAGTGTAGAGGTCATCTCTGTGGCAATACTGATCAGGATCCCAGTAATATTTGCTTAGGATGCTCTTGTATGCAGCATTTATTTGATCATGTCCAGTTTCAGTCCAAATCTTGCCATTGTCAAAAGCTCTGCACTCCATGATTGACTGACATCCACCTGACTTCAAAAGACAAAGTGCTGCATCAGTGCCAAATTTACCTGTTAGTGGGTCAGGATGGAGACAGCTGGTCATAGCATGAAGATAAGCAAGATGTTGTGTGCTCATCAGGTCACCATTTCCTCTCAAGCAACCTAGGTCAGTATCCACATCATACATATAGTATGGTGGTTCATGATCATTCCTCCTACTTCTACCAATGAATACCTGATGAAAGTTGTGATGTGATTCAAGAGGGCCACTTGGGATAAGAATAGACCTGGGAATGAGGGCTACTGGAACCATGGTCCCAGAAATGCAGGCTTTTGGCCGAAGTACCAGAAGACTCTCCAAACCAAAGAGTGTATCTATGGATTGATTTTCATCATAGACCATGTGTTTGAAGTCATGAGATTCAAGTTCTGCTTGTTTGTTGGCAAAGAAAGACAGGGAGTGGTGTGGCAAGGCAACCAATAACTGTGGTGCACATGCAGAGTCAATGTGAGATGTGGTGACCATGATACAACCCATATTGTTGATACCACCAAGACAGTCAGAAACCATTGCCCAGGTCCAGCTGTGAATGTCCACAAGTCTCTCATTGCCCTTGTATGCATGATATTGACCAGATGAACAGTCAATCCTCCAGTTCTCCAGAGATTCTTCCCATGGTTGTGAGTTAGGGCAAATTTCAATGATCATGGTGGCTAGATTCAACCAATGGACATGATTGTCCACAAGGGATGATGGAATGTCTCCCTCAAGCTTTTCAGAAGGAATTAATGCAAGCACACTATTTCCTTCATTGCATTGTGCTCTGACCACTAGCTGGCCATCTTGTAATGAAAAGTGGATCTACCAGGACTTAAACCACTGCAATCATGGCAAACTGGATCAGACAGGTACCTTTTGTTTGGACACCATCCCAAAGGTCATGAAATCCATTCCTGGAAGTGTGGATGGTACTAGATAGAACCCTTGCTATAGATGAATGTCAGGATCCCCATTGACATTGAATACTGAACCAGATACATACATAAAAAATATCTGATCTAGACTGTCTGATCTCACATTGTATATCAGGCAATGATTGACAACCTACTCGAAGATCCCCATCAAGGATATTGATGTGCACTGTCTGTGAAGGAAACTCCAGGGTCGGTTCGGATCTGCAAGCAACCCATCGAGTATTTGGATGCTGTAACTGTGTCCACCTCTGTGGACCTGGTCGATGGCGAATAAACATTCTGCGAATTGCAAGGTCAAGACCATAGTCTGATGGATCAGTAAGGATAATGTTGCTCAACACTTCTTCAAGAGCAAAAGACAAAAGACGATCTCGTTGGACGAGCGGAGCAAAGTCTAGATCCGACCTCATCCCTTAAGAGTTGAAGTTAGCCAAGTGCTAAATGTGACAATAATCGACAATCGTACACGGTGGACTAGTTGCCTTGAGGAAGAAAGAACACGAAATTGCAGCATCGACATCTTCTGGAGAATGAAAGAGCTTGCGGAGAATAGATCTGTCGACATCAAACGTGCTTCGACAAGTAACAGCCATCTCTCGTAACACCCTGTAGCGCTCATTACTTGCTGGTGCTTCTATCAGGTCATATAATGGCTCTTGCACCCAACGGAACATCTTCCTACGTATCCTGGAGAGGAGCGTGACCACTCGGTCCGAGACACCTTCACTGGGACTCGATGCGAGTATCCGTGTCAGCAACAGGGACATGGCATTCATTATCGTTGCATCGACCGAACGAACCCCGATGTCCACAAACAAGATGTCGAGCTCATCTAGAAGTGCATTGCAAAAGTGCGAGTCTTGCAAGTCTTGATGCCAAATCCAAA